>BMAV01008217.1:0-10647 GCA_019973955.1 Trichonephila inaurata madagascariensis | reverse complement strand
GGGGGGGATTTCGAACTTTTCATAGGCAGTTAGGGGTTTAAGAGTTTTCCTAGAAGTGTCAGGCCCAGTGTGAGTGAAGTAACTGTTGAAAACGTTCGGCAATCGTTTCAACAGAGTCCGAAATCAATTTGTAAGCCATCACGGCAACTTCAGATATCAATAACAAGTCTGGTAAGAAATCATAAAACGCTTAGTTTACATGCTTAAAAAGTACAAGACATGTGAAAGAATACTTGGCGGGAACTAGAACACCGCTTCAATTTCCTCCGAGCTATCAAGGAGGCACACGATAAACTTTAATACGATATCTATTAAAATTCACAAGTACAGAAGGTCGTTCACACTTTATGAAAACGATTTTGTAATTTATTTTCTCATTCGCCTTTTTAGATAAAACTTTGGCAACTTCAGAATAATCGTCCGGTAATGTTTTCTTTTGATTGAAATGTAAAATAAAAGGTTACTTTAAAAAATGGCTCGAGGATTACGTAGTTACGCTTTCCGAGGAGAAATATTCATATCAACAAATTTGAAGCTGTGTGAAAATCTCGGCTATTGCATTTCAATAAAATGTATTTGTAATATATTAAATTTGAAAGGGAAAAAACTTCTAGCTTAAAGTAAAAATGAAAACATGACCACGAAAACTCATTCTTAGACTGATCAAATGCAGGCAACTATTAAGAAAAGGTGAAGTCTCCGATGCTAAAAGAAAATCCGCCGATATAAAGATACATTGCATTGAAACTAGGAATGTCTTTCGGCACTGTAAATAAAATTTCATACATATTTAAAGTTAAAAAATATGTTTAAACTTAAAATTGAAAATTATATAAAAAAAGTAGAAACTTATATAAAAAACACATAACTGCCGAAAAATGGAAATTTGTGGTAACACTCGATGAGGCATGGGTATATTTAAGTGACTGTAATAAAAGAAGATCAATTTTCTATTTCACAACTGGCCGTTCGAAAAGTCTTCGTCAGTGCGTAGTAAAGTTTCCAAAGGGATTTAGGATCGTTGCAGGATTTTCTAACAACTACAAATTAAAAATCAAAAATGTTTGAAGTAAAGCTAAAATTAATTCACTCTCTCTACTATCAGTAGAATATTTTAGAATCAATTTTTGAAGAATAAATTCCAACCTTATATGGAAAAAACATTGATAACGTTGAGCTTTACTTGGGAAAAGCCTCTTGTCATACGTCTAAGTCAGTTGCCGCTTATTTAGCAAAGAAAGAAACAGAAACAGGAATAAAGTGTACCCAATTCGATGAAATCCGTGTAATCATCACTCTACGCTTCTCCAATGGGTTTTTGTGCATTCGGTTTATTATACAACAAACCTTAGGAAAACGCCATCCAAGAACACTGAACGGACTTCAGAAAACGAGGATTGGAGTAAAATTTGCATGGCAGTACTAAGAAAATTTTACTTTCGTGAAAATTTCAAGTTAGAGCTATTATGTCATGAATCATGGCTATCAAATAGCAGCGCATTTGCACAAAAATACGTTATTTATTGATAAAAATTAACTATCATAATCGTTTCCATCAAGTGTGAACAACCTTCCGTATTATATATGGAAAAAAACACATGTCTAATTAGAATAGTTTGAGCACAATTAAATTTATAATCGAGATAAGATTTTTGGTTCAACCTATGTTATATTGTTATTCCTATTAATGTTAAGCTATTTTTTCTCTTTTTATGCGAAAGTGGATGAAGCCAAAGAGATTGATCCGTGCACGAATGATCCTTGTGAGAATGGAGGGACGTGCGAAAAGCGAGATAACAACACATTCGCCTGCTTCTGCGTCCCGGGATATACTGGAGACCGATGTCAAGAAATCGAGTGGTGCAAAGAAAATGGAAAGACTGTTTGTGGAAATGAGGAATGTCGGTTTGACGAAAAAAGGAGCTCTGGTTTCTGTTTCTGCAGAAATGATTCGTTTTTCGATTCAAAGGAAAAGCGATGCAAAAGTAAGCACTCTTTTTACTTCACCAAATACCATTCCTTACATCTTTCTCTGCTTTTTACAGCGAGAGATGTTAATGAAAAAAACATGCTTAACGTCATGTATGGGTTTGAGAGAAAGAAATTTTATTTAATTAAAAACCTTTTACTGGAATAGTCATCTTTAACTTTTTACAGTCGTTGAAAGGATAAGAAGACTTTTTGTTATCTTAATTTAGTTTGGCATTGTATTTAACACACACGTAAAGGGACAATACAATTAGCAACACAACTATGCATAAACAAAACAACGGACAAAAGCGTTTTTTGTTCGTTCTGGAGAACTCAGCTTTTATAGTTTCTTGAACCGGAGGTTTTAAAAAGCATATGATTTGCGTTAATAACTACCGTGATTGGTCAGAATGATTGGAAGATGCAATATTGAATCTTCTTTGATGTATAGATGTACCTACACATGCGGTCGGGGATGATAACCACGAACGCGTTACCGCTTGGTCGTGAGCTCGAGTGCTGTTTTATGAATTTAAAATCTTTTGTTATAATTATGCTGAAAAACTTTTATGTCTTACAGAAATGGACTCATGTTTAATACGGCACCTCAGTGGGGAATGTAATATGGCTTTCGAAACATGTGGTGCAGGGGAATGCAAATGCAAAGATGGCTACGACTATTCGACGAACAGAACATCTTGTGAACGTAAGTAGCAGTTTATTTAATATGTAACATATTGGCATATTTTTCTCATTCTTATAATACAGTTCACAATTCCAAAAGGGGGTTACCTGATGGAAATATATTTTGTACTGAAAATTGCAACTCACAGAAGAGGTTGCTGAAACCAAAAGAGTGTTCCTGAAGTCACTTTGTGGCAATTCACCTTCACACTGCGTCGTTATTTTATCGAAGTAGGTTAAAAAATTGCGTATTTTTTTATTACGTATTTTATATCTACACATTTAATCCACGTTTTAGTTAGTTTTTAAAATATACAAAACAATTTTTTTTGTAAAATAGTTTGTCGCGGCCCGTCGGTCACGGGTGTGAGAGTTTTCGATGAAGAAACAGACATGATCTAAAATTCACTACCTTTATTCAACTTTAGCGCTTTTGAGAATGCACTCTGATAACTAAAATCGAAGAGCACAATAAGAATTATTAACCCTATTAAATAGGCGGAAGCACTTGTCTTAATTATTCTCTCGAACGCTCCTGCTTTCAACTTGCAAAGTTGTCAGCCGTAAAGTGGACATCTTCCCCCTTTCTATGGATTTAATATTACGAAGTGTGACCACCGGTCGCTCACAGGATGCTTTCCGTTTAGGATTAAATCTCAACCATTACCTCACCTCCTTAACGAAAGTAGAAGTTTGCGTTTGTATAAAATCGTCCTCTTTACGGAAAGCGGTTTTAAACTAAAATCACAGTTAAAAAGAGTATTTTCCCCAAGAGGATTAGTAGAAGCCTGAATAGAACCCATTTCAAGTTTTCATTTTAAAATATAAATTTAGATCATAAAGATATGAACATAAAAACATAAATGAAAGCATAAACAGGAACAGCACGGGTTACACAGCTAAATTGAAAAAATGCATACCTGCTTAAATAACGGTTTGCGCAAATTTTCCTACATCTGCGTTGTCCGTGGTAATCGCGAGTTTCGCAGAGAGAAAGTGCAAATGATCGGAAGGAATGTTTAGGTACTGGTTACTGTCATAAAGTGATATGTATTTCATGCCGACTACACAAGCCGTATTCCATGGCAGACGCTCCCCCAGGCTGAAAAGTTCCATGTTAACTTAAGCGATCCATAACTATTGTTGGTAGGGAAGGTCCATGTCCCAGATTGAAAACGGAATTCACATCAGCCTGGACAGCATCAACAGCCTAATGGTAGTGAACTAGGAAGTACCCTTACAATTCTCGCAAACTGGTACGTGTTAGTTTCCACATTGAAATCTGTAGCTCTTCGAGAGCTGCACAACTCTCGTGAAACGATTCTTTTCCGCCATCGATAATCCTTTTCAATCCAGACTTTTTTTTTTTTTGCTAGCACTGCTGTCGGAGAATCTAGGTTTCCCCGCATCGCTCTTACAAAAGTCATGCCGGTCTACCTTAGAAATTCCTCGAACCATATCAAGAAACTACTGACTCACGAACCATGATCATCTACGATTAAACTATCAAAAGTACTCTAATTGCTGATGTAACTACCTGATGCCTTATATAGGCGTTTCTGCTTGCACAGAGTACATTGAATCATTACATTTTTTCTGTATTTATACAAGCACCTCTATTCCAGTTTTTCTGGCAATTCAAAATGTATCGCTATTTTACGTTATTTTTCCTTTTCTTTGAGAAACTTTTTTTATGATATTGAAACATTCCGCATACGTTGTTTTGCGCGCATTAACATTCTCCTTGTGGAAAATTGAGTTGATTACAGGCATCTTGGCAATTCTACCAGATGTGACCAGGGTTACCAAATAGATAACGAAAGTTGATGAAAAGTATGATATCACCAAGGCATCATTGAGAAGTATCTGGAATCGATACTTCCGGAAATTTTCATAAAGTTACATAAGACTCCTTTGAGACAAAGGGTCAGTCGAGATCAGAGTGTGTTCCTGCGATAAGAGGGGGACTTTGTTTACCTGAGTTCCTGCTAGTGGAACTGTTCTAGAGTGCTGTTTCTGAAGCACTATAAACCTTGTTTATCACGAGTGGGCTTTCTTCACTGCAAATGATCTGTTATAATATTTCTTTGTGTATTTACGTCGATTTGTGTTCGTATAGACATTTGTTCGTCCTTGTCTATTAATAAATCTGTTATTATTCAATTCATTGGAGTCGTTGGCTTCTTTCCCCTATCGCAAATTGGCAACTCTGTACTTTTAAAAACTTCTCCTTTTACGAACGCATTGTACACACACACAATAAATTTATAATCATAAATACAATATAAACAAGCATGAAGCAAACTCCAAAAATCTGGATAATGAACTCAAATTATGTCCCTCGTGGATTTTTGTCTGAAAGGAAGTAAATGTAAAAGCCCTTTTGCTAACTATTTACAAATATATCTCAAATGCATTCATTGATTAAGGTATCCGACTACGTTAGGAACCGTGGTTTTGCAAAAGCGTATAAATGGATAATATTTATGATATTTAGTGTCACGTAGATTAGAAAATGTATATAAAATTGTTTTAAGAATAGTATTACGATAAAAAATTATTTATAAGTACAATATTTTGACAAAAAGTGAACATAGAATGACTAATTTTCAAAGTATTCTCCTTTTGTGAAAAATGCTTCTATTATTCTAATATTTTGCCTGTATATAGCTCAGACCTCTGTACAGAGGTTCAACTAGAATTTTTGAAATATATAACTTAGAAGTAGGTTTATCCATGTTTTACGACAACAGAGGGGAGAAATTTTAAGAAAAAAACGCCGATAATTATATATTTCCAATGGTTGTAACTTTCAGAACAATGTGAATTTTTCAAAATTCATAGTTGAGCCTCTGTACAGAGGTCTGAGCTATATACAGGCAAATTATTATTATAATAGAAGCATTTTTCACCAAAGGAGAACATTTTGAAAAAAGGTTATTCTAAGTTAATTTTTTGCCGAAATATTGTAATTAAATAATAATTTTTTTGGTCAAAATGTCCTTAAAACAATTTTATACATGTATTCTAATCTAAGTAACACTAAATATCATGAAAATTATCCATTTATGCGCCTTTTTAAAATCACGGTTCCGAACGTAGTCGGATACCTTAAGTAACCCTAAGTTTATGGTGAAGATCAACTAGCGCGAGTTATTAGAAAAAACTAAACTTGAAAGCCACTGCTACAATCCTCATAAAAATCCACATAACCTGTGAGCAAATTTGAAAGATCCTTATTTAAAATAACCAACTAAAAATGATAGTAATGCTATTGGCAATATGTTTAGACGAAACTATTACTATTTTTAGTAGTGTTTCACATATCACGTTTCCTTTGTAGATAGAGTTCCAAATTAATTTCAAGAGAGAACCTCGTGAAATAGCCCGTTACAAGAAAAGAGCATATATTGCCAGATGAAATTAACATGTATGAGTATGAATATATTCCACATACTTTTTGGGAAATGATCTTTCAGAAATTTTAAGCATTTAATTATGCATGGAATATTTTAATTTTTGAATGTACAAAACACACACAGTTTTTTACCCTTTTATTTCAGCTGCTTTTTGCAAGAATAAGCCTTGTGGGAGAAACATGAATTGTGAAGAAACTAGTGACTCCTTCGTTTGTTTTTGTAAGGACAACTACAATCAAGTGGGAAAAGACTGTGTAAAATGTGAGTAAATTTTCTGCAGTGTATTTTATTCTAACCTTGAAGTGAGAATGTTTGAAAGAATGACAAATATTCTAAAACCTGTTAAAAGTATGTAAGCAGTTGAGATCAATAACTCTTGAAATTTCACAGAATAACTGTTCATTTTATTTGCTTTTGACTGACTCAAGATACTTACTATTGTTTTTTACTCATTTCTCGTCGACAATTGCATCAGATTTTTTAAAAATTTTGCTCGTGGAATAGTTTCCTTAACTACACCATTTTTTATTTTCTATATCCTGTGTGCAAATGTGGCCCCGGTAACAGACTATTTATGGTTTTGTACTCTTGATCGGAATTCTCGAATCACGGGTTCTAGTCCAAATTTCACTGATGATCCACAGTGTACAAAGAGAGATGCACGTTTAAACTTCCAAATATCAAATTGCTCATACTGGCACGGAGAGGAAGTTTGGAGAACGGGATGCCAGCTTAGGTGTGATCCTCGTCACTTGATCACGGTTCTCAATTACAAGGTCCGTCGCCAATAACCCTAGTGTAGCTTTAAAGTGCGCCACTGTCTGGTGCCACTGAAGGCTGTCCGTGTAGATGAATGTTAAATCTGTCAAGACTCAAAGTTTTTCCGTTGGGGTGGTGAAATCTCAGGTGTCGTGTTCCAAATGACGAGTTCCGTCACCAATAGCCCTCGTGTTGCTTTAGAGTGTGACTTTAACTTACTCGTTTGAGAACCACTGTAGCCGTGCTTATGATTGTGAACTATGTTGCTTGTGCGAGGCTGCGTATTCGAGTCCTGAGGCATATACAACAGATGTGTGGAGGGGTTGGTGCACTTTAAATCTGTCGAAGTTGTAGGTGGTACGCACTCCACCTGCCTTCCGCGTATTCCTTTTCCTTCTCAGATTTTGTTCTGTTGTTATTGTTGTTTTTAATGCCACCTGTGTCTGACATAGTCAGATCGAGGCCCACGAAATTCTAGAGCAAGGGGCTAGATGTACGCCTGTCGTTGGCCTTAGCCTTGAGTACCCTACACGTGACAGTACGTTTTATCTCGGTGAAATTCCCGAAGGGAAGGAGTAAATGTTGCCAGAGCCTGTGAGATAGGTTGGACTTCTTTACGATAGATGGCGACACCACCGTTCTCCACCGCCACAATTTAGGCTTGGAACTAGAGGGGAGGGAAATATTATCCAGCCCCCTGCACTCGTGGTTTCAGCTGCGACCGCTCACAAGGCTTTGGACCCACTGATTTAACGAGCCCGTACTCCGTGTGTACACGGAGGGTATTTGGTGGCATCGGGCATCGAACCCAAGCCTTCCGGTATGGAGGCCGATGCTCTAACCACTAGGCTACCCACGGCCTCTTTATTCTGCATTTCTTTTTCCACGGCCTCTATAACCTAGTGGACGGGGTCTCGAACACTTTGCGGCCGCGGTAGCCTAGTGGTTAAGGTCAAGGACTCGTGGTTGGCGTATCAAGAATTCGAGCCTACAACCGCCGAAGGCCTGTCATGTAGAGGAGACCGTTGCTTCTTAAATCTGTCGAGGCTCAAACGTTAACCCATTGGTATGGTGTGACAGTTGGGAGAGGGGGTGCCAGCTCGGGTATCCTCCTCGCCATTTGACCGTGGCTCCAAATGATGAAGTGCGTCGCCAGTAGCTTTCGTGCAGTTTTTAGTGCGACGTGAATACAACTCTCTCTCGAACTCTTCTCCCTCGTTGTCAAGTCGCGAGTTCAAGAACTGATGCCTCTGAAGACCCGACATCTGAAGTAGAGGAGCTGATGCACTCAGTTCTCCCGTTCGAGAGGTGTGGTAGTTTGGTAAAGGGGTGCCAGCTCAGGTTATTCAGGCTCCAGAACGACTCGGTTCGTCGTCAATAGACCTCGTGTTGCTTTGGAGTGAGACGTTGAGAAAGCTGTCTTCTCGGAAATTCTTCATTAACCCTTTATCTACCGCATTATGATTTCCTGCAATATTTTTTTTGGAACACTGCATTGAAAATTAAAGTATATCCATAAACAAAATACTCAACTTTAAGAAATTTAATTTGTAAGAGCTAATTAATTAAATTGGTACTTTAAAGAACCGTCAGCACACAAATGTCTCAAATATTCTCATAAAACGAAAAGACCGAATGACTTCTTTAACGCAGTTTTAACTCTTACAAATGCTAAATAACCAAAGAGAATGCTAATCTTTTACACAGCACAAAATATATATTTTTAATAATTATTGTATTTTAAAAATTTACTTTTATTACACATAAACTTAATTTGATGATATTCAAAGAAATAGTTTTTTTTTTCATTACCACATAGAAATTCATTACACGTTATGCATTTTGAGTGAGGTTTCAAATGAATATTTCTTAAAGCACTGTATCCTGGGGTAAGAAATGCTGTATTTTCTTAACATGAACTACTGCACTTTGAGTTCAGCCTCTTGATCGTCATTCTAAGAATCTAACGAAAACTCCAGCAGATAATTTGCTGGGACTTTTTCATCAAAAAACCCATCTGTTGGTACATCACTGATTTCAGATGGTATGTTCTATAATAAATCCAACGCATCTTGAAAACTGAGCTTCTTTTTTACAAACTTTCTAAGAAAAAGAAGTAATTATAAAAATAATACTAGCACCTTGAAGATCTCCAACTACTGTTAAATCTCTGTTATACATAAGGGAATCAAAATTATGTTACATAATTTTTGAAATAAGAATACATATTTCATTTAATTGTGTGGCAAAAAAAAAATACAAGCTCGTATTCAAAGTTACAAATGTTTTAATAACATTAAATTAAAACAATATAAAAGAAGCAGAATAAATCACAGTAAGGCAAAAAGAAATGCTTAACTCTATTGCACTATAGTGATGACACTTCAACAATAATATGCTCTACACAGATAAAAAAAAACAATGTTCTTGCTCCAACAGCCAGTGTGCTGTCGGTATATATAAGTACCACAAAATTAATTCAACTGTAAAATTAATTATATACACTGTTCACTTAAAATGAATAGTCAAATCGTTTTCTAACATTCTTTTCTAATCGTTTTCTCCTTAACATATAAAAAATAAGACACTTACCTTTTGACATTAACTACTTTTTCGGATCAAAAATGACAATCTTCGCAATCCGATCAAAACGCAACTTTTGCTATAAAACTATTCGCATTCCCCGCTAAAATACTCATCATAAAACCCATGCTGCCCTATATCTTGAAAGAGTGGATTTAAAAGAATATTTCTGCTAAGTATCGTCAGAATTTTCGTAAAAATGGTTATTCTATGTCATTTTAAAGTGAGTGGTACTTATAAGTACCGTTGGTTGATAAAGGGTTAATATGCTGTTTCCATTCTTATTTCACTTTCATGTGTTTTACTACAATGGACGGAGTGTTCAGTAGTAATTTCTTTAATTTTTAAAATTCTATTTGTTGCCATTTTAACGAAGTTTTTTCAATTTTAAATCAAAATGTTGGTAAAACTTAAGGCAATATGGTACCATCTTTAAATTTTTTTTTATTTTTAATATTTGATATTTGGTTTTAATTGTATTTTATAAAGGTTAATATTTAATAATAATTCCATACAAAAAATTTTTAATTTGTTGCAAAATGTTTAAAAAAATTTAAAAACTTTAAATTTTACAAACATTTTTTAAGCCCCTAAGGCTTTTTTAAATGTTTCTTTTCTTTCAAAATTTTTTTTCCAAGTACCTTATAATATACTACATAAAACTGCATGGGTTTTTTTCTGCTACTGCTCTTTAGTTTTTTATTAATTTTTTTATAGTTAAACTTACAAAAATTCTCGAAAAAACATTAATTTTGATTTTGAATTTTTTTAGAAAAAGTACTAAACATGTTAGAGCTAATTCAATGCACTGTTTTACAAAACATACATTTCAAAACATGTATAAAAAGTTTCAAACCCTTACTTCAATTATCAAAAAAAGCCTCAGGGTTTTGAATAACAGTGAATGTACAAAAATTCAACATGGAGAAAAATGAGTTTAAAGTTTTCATTTCTTAAATAGCATGATAAAAAATTCCTCCAATAATCTGAAACGTTTATGTAATGTTAATTAGTTTGTTTCAAACTGCTTACCACAAATTTTTTTTAAAATTTAGAAGAATAAAAGAATATACTTGTATAATGAATATATAAACAAAAAGGTCAATATTTCATAAAACATTATCTTAACAATTTTTAAAAAAATTAAACACACATTTTAGAGTTTATTTCATGCACAGTTCTATACTACTATAATAAACAACATGTACACAAATATTCATACTCTTTTTTT
>BMAV01008216.1:63438-85051 GCA_019973955.1 Trichonephila inaurata madagascariensis | reverse complement strand
ATACGCTTTTGCAAAATCACGGTTCCGAACGTAGTCGGATACGTTATGTATAATAGCACTAGCGACGAATTTAGCGGACTGTAATAAATTCTGATCTAAGAATAAAGGTATCGGCTTTTCGAATTCCATTCTGTTGAAAGAAAATTGATTCAATGAAAAGTCCAAGTTCAATTTGATATTATTTGATATATTTCAATGCTGAAGAATATTTCAATATGAATAGAATAGTTCACACGTAATAACACAGTTCACAAGTAATAGCATAGTTCACAAGTTAGAATTTCAACACAAAAATATTTCACAAAAGAATGTTTCACTATAGTATCGTATGTTTACATCTTCAGAACGATACATGCACTGAATGTTGCCACAAGACCACTTCTAAATGGAAGCGGCTCACTGCAACAGCAATACCTAACGGCTTTTACTATTCAACACCTTAACTAACCTATTTGATAGCACTCAACTATGTGTGTCATGGAAATCAAGCGATGACGAGTATATTGGTCAATCACAGAGTAAGTATTGCTGTTCAAAATTTATATAAAATAAAAAAGATGGGTTAATATTATAAAATTGTCAATTTTATTACTAATACTTACTATACTGAGTGTTTATGTACCGGCCCCTATGTACATGCCCACGGTCCCTCCAACTGTCAAAATTCCCACACTGAGAGACCTAAATACACACTGATTTACTTCCTACTTTACTGCCAAATAATATGCATTATTTCTTAACGTAATAAAATCTTAAATATCGATATACTAAGAACGTTCTGGAGTTGGTGCTTTAGGGATGATCACAGTCCTCTTACCAGAAAGCACCTTTGCCTTTTCCGTCTTAATAAAATAACTGTTCTTTAGGCAACACGCCATTGGACCTTTACTATAATATCAGCACATGATTGTAACATCAAACAATTGGCATTTACACCACTCGACAACTAGGTAATTTCGAGACAACAATAATCAGTGAAATCAGCGCTAGGTCCGCGTCATGAATTTGTCCAATGGCTGAATATACCTTAAGGAACCATATTATAAAAAAATTATGATTTTGCCTTTGCCTTTTTTAGGCTAACATTGAAAAAAAAGTGTATGTGTACTTATGTAAGTGCGTAAGAAGTTATACTTCTTTGGCGTAAAAAGATAAAAATATTTCTAAAAATCTTTAGCAAGGCAAGCTGGGCCAAGGACGAAAGGCGGTCACGAGCAGAGTTGAACGATACTAACCTACAGGCAATTGGAAAGGCCAAACCTGAAGTAATCACGATTTAATTAAATTTAAACACCCCCGCACTGGGACAATAGGACCAATAATATGGGAAGGGGGTCGAAGGTCGCAAGTTCCCGTCCCATTCTGTATATTTCTAGACAAAGCATTTTCGCATTCGTGACGAGGTGCGCGCGCATTGTAAAAATTTACCCTCATCCTATTTCTCTAAAGCCTCAAAAGAAGTATAACTTCAAAAACATTATCTTCGCACATAAAAGATTTCGTTATGCGAACTTAAACGCAGTTTCAACCTGTGCATACAGGAACGCATGAGATTAAAACTTTTTTATGTTTTTTATTATTTGTTTGTTTGATTTTGGCATTACCTCAAAATATTCTAAACATTTTTAAATTTCAGAATACGTTTTGTTTTTCTCAAAAATTACAATTTAAATAGCTAATGGTCTCTAAAGTTTACGCATCGCGAGTATACTCACCATGATACAAAATCCTGCAACTTCTCCCCGACGAGTATACTCGTCAATCACAGTTAACTGGTTAGTTAAGAGAAAAAAGGTTCATAAGAGATGTTTGAAAGAAAATCATTGAAGGCAGTGTTGGTTTAAATAGCGTTGGTGAAAGGTACTTTGTGTGAGATATTTACGATCTTGGCATAAAACTTGTAATCTTGTTACCATAGTCAGAAGCGGGACATTTTTTGGGTCGAGTGCGTCTGATTTCCCAAATTTCAGAGAAGTATTATTTTTTTTTATTATTAACTAAGGTTAACTCACACCCATTTGTTAATTGAAACTTTATAAGATTTTGAATTAAACTTATACAAACTTGCTTATTTTACAAGGTGATTTTTTTCTCTTACTTGTACCTCAACCTAATGCAAACTCAGACTCACCATAGAAGGAGAAGGTGTTTTCTTTTATTTTTTTCATTTCATTTACGTGTGAAAAATAATAAATTTATTTATTCCCCAAAAAACTCCTATTTTTCCTTACACGTGTTACCATTTACATAAATTTTTATTTATATGTTTCGATAAAAAATTTTCACATGTAAAGTATTTTAAATTACTTTCTACATTTGCAAATTTTAATATTTTTGACCATTTTTTTATAATAATCTTAAATGCGTTCCTCACAATTATGTGTGTGAGATTGGTATTAAAAGTGATGATTTCATTCGTACAATTTTTTTTTCATGTTGGATACTTTTAAAAATAGTTAAAACAACACCTAATATATCTTGGTAAATTTTTGAAAGAATACCTATTCACCTAAGTCATTCTTTGCCAAGAGCCATCAAATATCTTATGCAAAACAACCAGAAAAAGTTTCAAAGATTCACATGGATTTTAAATACATGATTATGAGCAAAATATAAAAACCTGAATAAAATCCATTTAAAGCAGCTGTTTTTAAGCGTTCAAACACCGCGGCAGCCCTTTATGTATTAGCGTGACCCCCAAGAGTTTGATCATCCCTCTCCGACTTAATATTCTTGATGAAAATACATGTTCTAGCAGAGAATTGTCATTGGGGTGATCATTGGGGGTTTCATTTAGTGATCTAATCTGGTATAGCACATCTTTCAGTTTTTCCATGAGGTCTTTCAGAATCTGTAAAAAAGGGAAATAAAAACGTTACATCAGAGACTCTACGGATCCCCTAGAGAGACGCCGAGGTCCCGGTGGTCCATGGACTACAGTTGAAGAACTGCTGTTTTAAAGTATGCAAAAAAAATGCAGACGTTACGTGTTCCGGTTTCGGTTTTCAATTCGACATATTGTAAAAAAAAGTTATATAAGTGGCTAAACAATCTAGGTAGATCTCCGAAATTGTGCACACATATTTTGAAAAGTCACACAAGTAAAGTGAGGTAAAAAGAAATTCGATATTTTTATCATTTTTTGGGTAATGCATCCTCTTAATGATACTTTTGGTTTTGCCCAGAATTTTTTTTTACTTGTATACATTAGCCATTTATAGAATATACTTTTAAGAAACCTCTAGCGTGTAAACAAGTAATTATGATGCATGAATTTGGTTAAATAAACCGTTTTTGCTAGCTCATTTTATTACATATTTAGACAGGCATATGCCTCTTGCTAAAATAATTATTTTTATATCAACTACGCCTCTAGAAGCCGCCTTTACTTTATGCCTATAATCGTGAACTTGGTGAACTGCTAAGAATTGAAACATGAGCTTGAGTTTCGGGTCCTTTCAATTACCTTTATTGAGTATAGCTAATATATGTGCACATTAAATTTAATTGGCTCTCAGATTCATCGCCTGATTTGATATACAAGTAAGGAGAATGAGGTAACAAAGCAGTTGATAACATGGTTATCGGTCCAAATCTCTAATTTATGAGGCTCTTCATCAATTTCCTTTTGACTAAAGGGTATAGCGATATATTTCAAGTCAATAAAATAAGTGTCTTACATTGTTAAACGTAACACACTATAGCACTGGAATGCTAAGTTTCGTAAATAAGAGTTTCGTAATTTCTTTTATGTAAGAAATCAAAAATAACATCATTTGTATTCTATTCAAACGGTTGCCTTGTATTTCTTGTTAAGTAGCAAACAATTTTGATACAATAAGTGCAAACATATCAAAATACTTTTCATTGAGATATTCAATCTTCGATGTACAAAAAAGTATACAGTTAAAGTTAAAAGTTGCTTAATCTACATTTTTTACTTTTATGTTATTTTTTTAAATTGAGTATTGAAAACTTTTGATTAACAAGATAAATTTACAAAGTTAAGTTGAGAGATTTGGTGAATATAATCTTTAAATATAGGTGGATCATATAATTAATCAACTTAGGATGGAAATCATTTAAGCCAATGGTTCTGAAATTGTTTTTCGAGGATTCCCATGGGTCTCCAGAGCGTTTCTAGGGTTCACGAAGTTCTCTCATATAAAAGAGAAAAAATGACAGGAAATAACTTTGAAACAGAAAAATAACTGAATTAGAGATCCATTTGCAATAGAGATGTGTGTGAACAGGATATTATCCCATCAGTAGAAAAAGAGCAGCTGTTTGAAATTTCCAAAGATGAAGCTTTGAAATTTATTTACAAGAATAAGTGTCAAGCTTTTGAGGTCACTTACTGGAAAATTTTTCTGAGTTATCCATGACAGCTCTGAAAATTCTGGTGCTTTGCAAATTATTAATTTATATGAAAGACCATTTTCAACTCTTCTTTTTCTTAAAAAAAAGTACAGAAAACATCTGGAATGCATGTAACAAGAGTTGTGACAGCAAATTTTAAATATAAACCTGATATAACAGCACTTGTAAAAGAAATGCAGCAATATTCTCGTTAAAAAATGTTAATTAATACAGTTGAGTATATTATTTACTTATTTGTTTTTCCTTCCTTCCTCAGTGGCTCGACAGCCCAGCGTGGACCTTGGCCTTCTCTAGAAGCTTTTTCCAGACCAGCTTTCTTCCTGCTAGTATTTTCCAATTCCTATTTCTCAAAACTAGGAGATCTTTTTCTAGGCCATCAATCCATCTAAGATTTGGCCTGTCCTTTCCTCGTGTGCAAATTGGTCGAACATCAAAGACTTTTTTAGTGCTGCGGTCTCCGAACATTCTGACAACGTGATCTGCCCATTTAATTCGTTGTATTTTGATTAAGTTAATAATGTCAGATTCTTTATATGATTGATAGAGCTCGAAATTTGATCTTCTTCGCCATGCTCTATTTTCCTGAATCTCTCCAAAAACAAATCTTAATATCTTCCTTTAGTAGATACATATATTCTCATTTGTTCGAGACATGGACCAAGTTTCGCATCTACAAATTAATACTGATCTTGAAAGACTCTTACACAATAGAACTTTGTTTTTCTTTTGATTAAATTCGATTTCTTATTTGCATTTAGTATTTTGTAATATTTTTAATTAGATGTATACACGATCTTTTAGTTATATTGATAGATATAGTTATATAGATGTATATAGATTTAATAGTTAAAAGGAGCCTGTAAATAAGGAGCAGATGCAATCTTAGGATTATAGAGGAACCTTTAAATCATTCAGCCATGCGATGGATATCATGGAAGGGTATTCAAGACCTTCGGGGTCCCAATGTCACGCTTATACATAAAGTAAGGCCACGACGATTGAAAGTTTAAGAACCGCTGATTTAAGCTATTTATGAGCATAGCGGACCAGATAAACGCGCGCGCGTTCCAACACATGAATTCTTTAAAACATCCTTAAGAAAGCAACTTTTCTAATAACGAGTTCCTTGAGTATACCATTATTTGATTCTGCTTTTGTCTGGGCATTGATAATAAAACATACTTTAGACTCTTTATGTATATTCTATTCCGGATGGGCGATTGTCGTGCCGACTGCTGTGCCGTAGGTCCTGGGTTCGAATCCCAGAGAAGACATGGATGTTTGTAAATGTATAGTGCCTGCGTGGCATGGGAATACTTCAAATAGCCGTCGTGTCACAAGTCCTCTCATGAGGTTGGTGGAACGGGGAGAGAGGTGGGAGGCCCCTGACCACCCCCAGGTGTCCTACCTCAAAATTGGGGTGAAAACGGGCACAATTGTGCTGTTACCTGTATAGTGCTCAAAGCTACTACTAACGACAGCCGTCACTTAGCCACTTGCCATGATGAATTTCGTGGGCCTCGATCCAGTTTTTGCCGATCAGGTGGCATCAGAAACATTATGTATATTCTAGCTTCTTTATCACTATCTACTATGGCAAGGACAGGCAAACTTTTCCAGGGTACGGGCTGCTTCTAATTTTATCAAGGTGTTGCGATCCACCCAAGGGACTAGGTGTGGTGAATTAAGAAAAATGATTAAAATATTTATTATAACTTAATAGTAAATACGGAATATGTTTAAAGCAAAAAAACCGAAGATACAAACATAATAATGCTAGCCTTAAACATAAAATTATCGAATCATGCATTTGTTTCGAAACAATTCAAAATATATTAAAAAATATTATACATTATTTTTATCTCATGTTAGTTCTTGCAGCTATAGTCAGAAGAATACTTACCCTACTTTCTGTCTGCCGATATTGAATATTTCGCTATATAATAACCAATTGCTAATCTTCAGATAGTCATCCCCAAATATCTTGGCGGTCCACCAGTAGACCACGATCGACTTAATACTCACACCTGCACTATGGGAATATAATAAGTTTGAAAATATACATGGCACTCATTAAAGAGGCCTAATTAAGAGGCCTCTATCAAGAGATCAGTTTCAAATATAAAATTTTAGCTATTTCCAATGTACTGTTTTATACAAATTTGAATAGGTGTACATATTCGAAAATGCATTCCATTACTTTTGAATAAAGCCACCCACCCAGTAAAGTGGTTAGAAACGCTAACTTCTGTTTATGAACATAGTGGACCAGATAAACGTTCAAAAACTTGAATTCTTAAAAAATCCTTAAGAAAGCAATTTTTCTACTTATAACGAGTTCCTTGATTATACCATTATTTGATTCTGCTTTTGTCTGGGCATTGATAATAAAATATACTTTAAACTCTTTATGTATATTCTATTCCGGATGGGTGATTGTCGCCCATGCGGTATAGTGGTTAGCGACGCTGATTGCTGTGCCGTAGCAAGGCCGGCTCTAGCAGTTTTGCCGCCCTGGACAAAAATGAAAAATGCCGCCCTTCCTCCAATGCCGCCTCTCTCTCTCTCTATATATATATATATATATACATATATATTATTTTAAGTATTAAAAGATTCAAAACAATTCGAAATTAAGGGGATAATTAATTGTTATTGTAACAAATGAGTGAAATGTAAGAGAAGGAATCTCCCATTTTTTAGAAGGCCAATATCTTCGAAAAATAGTCTACGGTTAGTGGTATCACAAGCGTATGTTTTAATTTAGTGTAACTACACTCAGTACTAAAATAAAACACCTCCTGTAACTCACTATCTATCAGAATCTCTTATTACCATTGTCCACTTTTGGATAGCTGACACCGGACATCGTCAGAGCGAAAATAATGTCAGTTGTGAGCTTACTCCGGGATGGGAAAAATTTACAAGTGAAATATGTAAACATATTAAATCTCATGCTTTAATATAACTCCCGCCTCAAACCCTTCAAGTTTAACTCTCCAAGCGGTCTGCACGTAAAATTCCGCCATTTCAGAGATACTTTTTCTGCCTTCAAGCAAGATTCCCAAAGGCGGCCGAGCCGCATTCTTGAAAATACGGCTCAACCACTTTTGAGAACCCCACCTGAAAGCAAAAAAATATGTGCGGTGCATTTTTGAAGCATCTCCAGAATGGCAAGACTTTAAGTGCAGTTCGCTTAGAGGGTTAAACACAAAAGAAAACTGTCATTAAATATGCAGTGTACAAAATAAAAAATAAGAAACATTAAATGCAATACCAAATTCACACCCAATAATATTTCTGAACATATATCAAATTTTTTGTAACAAAAAAAGTATTTTTCAAATTCGATCCAAGTGCCGCCCCGGGCAGGGGTCCGGATTGTTCGGCCCTAGAGCCGCCCCCGGCCGTAGGTCTTGGGTGTGATTCCCAAAGAAGGCATGCATTTTTGTAAATGTATAGTGCCTTTGCGGCATGGGGTTACTCTAAGTAGCCGTCGAGCTGCGTCCTCTAGTGAGTTTAGTGGAAGGGAAGAGATGTGGGAGGTCCTTGACCACCGAAAGGGTGTATTCCCTCTGAAGTGGAAGCCCTCGTGTAGCTGAACAGTGCGACATTAATATTCAATCAATCCCTCTAAATTGGTGTAAAACCGAGCAAAATTATACTTTCACCTATGTGATACTGAAAGCTATGGATAACGACAGGCGTTAAAATCTAGCCCCTTGCAGCAATGAATTTCGTGGGCCTTGATCTGATTTTACAGTGTGTCAGCTATCATAAGTAACGGCAACAACAACACTTTTAAACAGGAAGTGCGCTATGAAACTAAAAGGCACATAAATCAAACAATTAGCAACAGAACTTACTTGCGTGTTCACATTGTTGTTATTAATATTCAGAAACGTATTTCTACCACGACCACCTTTCTTCATTAGAATAATGCTACATAGATGCAAATCTTTAATGATATTTAATAATGAAAATTGCACTTGAACATTAACCCGAGATGTAATTATCATTTTAAACTATCTGAAAAAGACAATAGCAAAATTTACTTATGCAAATTTTTAACTTCAGTGAAATTTAACCTCTCTTTTAAAAATTAATGATTTTTGACTTTCACCATTAACAATTAGATCAAAGTATATATATATATATATATATATATATAATCACATATAACCAATTTATTTACCAATCACAAACTTCAATTGAAATTCCGCACAATGGCTCAAATTTAACAGAGCTGGTTATCACTAACACCGCTCCATCAAGTATTTCAATTAACATCAACGAAATCGAAAGATAATTTAAATATTTGAAAGTACAAAAATTCAATTAAGTGAATTACTATCCGTTCATAAATATTCTCGATGCAATTTGGCTTCCAATTAGAACATGTTCACTTATGATTTATCATTTCGAGCCTGCTTTTGAAGGTATAATAATTTAATTTAGACGCTCGGTACGAAAGCTGGTGAAAGATCATTATATTACATTTCATAAATTCATATAATTTTATGAACGCAATAAGGACGATTGTGAGAAGGATTGAAATTAATTCTCGTCCAGTTACATAGCATATTAGTTAGTAAACGTTATTAAGTTAATTCAGTGGGATAATAGCAATAATTTATAGGTGGAGTTCGCGTAGAAAAACAAGTTGTTTATTCATATTAAGAATTTGATGCATTAATATGGAATTTTCATAATGTGGAGTAGCAAATGTAAAATAACTGGAAAAGCAAAAGGAAAAACTCAAGTATAACGTAATGGTATGGATACGTGTTTTGAAGCAATATTAAGAGTTTACTTAGAATGAATATCAATTCACAAAATACCAATTTACATTTAACTGAAAAATCTGCAATACATAATTATGTTTTATATTATAAAAAGCGGGTATATTACGTTGGGTGGCGTAGTTGATTTATCGCTGGCTTTGTGTGCCCATGATTGTGGGTTCGGCCCCGGGCCAAGTCGGTGGATTTTCAAGATGCAGAAAATTGACGGCAACCATGTCACATAATGTGACATTTTAAAGCTCCTTGAGTGCCTGTTTGGCATGGGTACTCTTGGAAAAATTAGAATCCTAAATACGGTTGCACATCTCCAGAGCTCAGGTGCCTCCCTTTGTAGAAGAAACTGGGCATCCAAATTACCTGCAGCGAATGATATCACCTATATGGTGTAGCACTAAAAAGAAATACCAGCTCTAGGGGAATGTACTGGGTCTACAACGATAAAACACCACAATCCTCATCCCATTAGAAATTTAAAAAAAAATTATTAAACGCAAAATACAATATACAACGCTTACCAAGAGAAGTGGCATTGAGGTCATTTTGGTATTTTTTCCCTATTTCTCATGTTTTATTTGGACATACAAACAAACACCACAACTCATAATTTTTTTTCACCTTTTCGAAAACGCCTCCATGAGTACTGTGACAAATTTTTATATTTCTAAATTAATTACTTAAATAAATAATCACAGAAACTTTCTAGTAAAAAAGTCTATTTTAAATTTCCCAGAATCTAATTTTTGCTTTTTGCGCATTAGGAAACACACAGTAACTACTCTCATGACTAAGAAGAAAAAAATAAAACTCCAGCTTGTTTTTGTTTCAATGACTGTAGCTTTTAGTGAGACTCTTCTACCCTCACTTGCGCACGCCTTCAATCAGCAGTTTCACTCTTAACACTAATTCATCTCCAAAATTCGAACGCATCCGCGGTGCACTGGTGCGCTACAGAAATTATTGTGGGAAAATTATCTCGCTATAAAGCTACAGTCGATTATTGCAATGTTTCTCAAACTTTCACTATTTGCGACCCAGTATTCAACCATCACTTTCATGCCCCCCTCCATACAAATAACAATACTTTTAATTCAATTATTCTTATCTTTGAAGCTAAAACTACAGCACGGCATTAACCACTTAAGTACCATCAACGTAAACAAACGTTTCGCTGAACCAAAGCAATGATTGCGCCGGACGTATATACACGTCTTTCCAAAGTAGGGCCTGTGCAGTGATATCCATAAAATTATTCCGAAGGCTTTGAAATTCAATAAAAGGAACTTGACTGTGTTTTTGCGAAGGATTTACTTATTTCATAGGATTTCCTCATTTTTTTATATACTCTTCTTCTCCCCACTCCCCCATACAACACATACGTGCGCCTACGTAGGAAACTTTGGCATTGGGAGCGAATAGAGTAACTTTTAATCGGTAGTTAAGGGATTAATTTTAAAACGATCAAATTACAAAGATAAGTATTATTTTTTGGATATAATTAGGGGATCACACTGATAAATATTAAACTTGTTCGTAACTTAGTATTGTTAAATTAATTATAAAATACATTGTGCAGTGCTGATACATTTATAAGTGTATTATTTTATTGTAATGTGTATTTTATTTTTTATTGTCAGAATGTATTTTGTTTGCTTACCTTTCGCAAATTAATAATTTTCTAAGATAATCTTTTATTTTTGACTTTTCAATAAGCTCGCCCCCAGGTAGAGTTATTAAGCCCTTATAGGGGCGCACGCCCCACAGTTTGAGAAACGCTTGATTACTGAACATGAATCAATTTTTCTCAGAAGACTCCACTTTCCATTGCGATTAGAGTGTAGTTCAGCGTTTCTCAAACTTTGGGGGCGCCTCCTCCTAAAGAGGCGAGATAACCTACATGGGGGGGGGAAAGCGAAAAGTCGAAAATATCGAAAAGTCAAAAATAAAAGATTCTTTAAAAAATTATTAATTTAAAAAAAAGGAAGCAAAACAAAATACATCTTGGCATAATAAAAATTAAAATACATATTGACACTTATAAGTGCATCAGTATTTCACAATGTATTTGCTAATTTATTTATCAAAACTATGTTACGAATCAAAGTTTAATAATTACTGGTAACCCCCTGTGGGATTGCCAATTACAAAATTTAATACTGATCTTGATAATTTGCAAGGTTTATAATAAAGGTCGAATAGTAGCTTTTGTGTCAACGTACATTATTAATGAATTCAATATATTATTTTTGTATGAAGGGGGGGGGGCACGATAAAAATTAAGAATGAAAATTAGGTCGAAAACATTGAAAGGTTAAGAGAAGCACTGCTTAAATTAGAAGACTGAGAACACACAGAAAAATACTTTGTTCTCATACAGTAGTATAGATGTACAATAGATGTTAGTTGTGATAACGGGATACTGTATCGTCTTCTGAAAGCAATGAAACCGATGTCGTGGAATCTTCTCGAAACCTGTTTCCCTCGTATATTGTGAGGACATTTACGTGGACATGGGCCTACAAAAGGACAAGGCAATAACGGATCAAATCTTTTTGTTGGGAGCAGTAACGATAAGGACACATCATCCAACCGTAGTCTTTGGATTTCGAAGAGCCTAAACAACCTCGCTTCCACTACACACCACAAGCCACACCCACAATTTGCTATATTGAGACAATTGCAAGTAGACCAACGCCTTTGTTTGTCCTAAAATTGAGACATGTATTGTTCTGGCATGTTATTTAATGGTTAAATGAAACTATGATGAAACATATTCAAGCCTGCTCAGTTGCTGTTTAGGTCAGCGTTTCTCAAACTGTGGGGTGTGCCCCCCTTGAGGGGCGTGATAACTCTGCAAGGAGGCGCGAGCAAATTGAAAAGTTAAGAACTAAAGATTATTCCAAGCATTACAAATTTACTGAAAGTAAGCAAACGAAATACTTCCTGACATAATAAAATATAAAATACACATTTACACTGATATAATACACTTATAAAAGTATCTGTACTGTACAATGTATTTTATTATTAATTTAACAATACTAAGTTAAGAACAAGTTTGATAATTACCAGTGACCCCATGGGATTGTATTAACACTTATCTTGATGATTTTTGTACGGTTTATAATTAATTTCTTAACTGCCGATTAAAAGTTACGCGGTTCGGTCTCCAATGACACGGTTTTCTACGTTGACGCGCGTATTTTGATGTTTTTTTTTTGGGGGGGGGGAGAAAAGGAATAAATAAGCAAAATTCTCTGAAATAAGTAAATCCTTTGTAAAGACCGTCAAGGTCCTCTTATTGTATTCGAAAGCCTTCGGAATAATTTTATGGATAGCAGTGCACAGAAATGATCGTACTTCGGAAAGACGTATATATACCTCCAGAAGATTATTGCTTTGGCTGAGCGAGACGTTTATATACGTCGGTGGTACATAAGAGGTTAAAGTAATACTGTATCTTTAGTATAAAAGTATAGTACTATTGAATTCAATATAATGTTATTGTATGAAGGGGAGCGCGATGTGAAAATGATGATTGAATATTGGGTCGCGAGTATTGAAAGTTTCAGAAACACTGTCGTAGGTCATTCAAAAGTTTACGCAGATGATTTGGTACGAATATTAGGACCACTTTGTCGATGAAAGCAATGCCATGCAATTTTTCTCGTGAAATTATGTGATATATCTCTCAGATTTATAATGTTCGAAGTAGAAGAGTAGAGTACCTGGAAAGGAACAGATTTGCTGTACTTAGTAAAAGATGTTTAAAAATCATGATCCATGCTACAATCCTAAACAAGTAGCCATTGATATATAGCTGTTACTATGTAAATCAAGAAGATTTATTCAATGCATGGCAAATAAGTCTGGCAAATTCACAATCGTTTGGTTAGCAACTGATGTAAAATTCAAATATGTTTGGTATGGTAATCCTTATTTGGTCAAGGATGAAATGCGTTCTTTTTATTTACGACCTAGAGAAAGTGTAATAGACTGTTCATATTTGTTACAATGTCTTTGAAATTGTTGTACTGAATTCTTGGATAATTATCAAAATATCTTCTAACACCTCAATTGCAAATTGATAATTTTTTCTTGAGATCATGGTCTATAGCTGTGAATTAAAGTTTTGTACTACAAATACCTGATTGATCAAGTAAAGATCTAACTGAAAACATTTACCTTTCAAAGTTGTAAGGGACAAAATAAAACTTTTGTAAGCTGCGAGAGATGCTAAACACCAATCTATCGTAAATGTGTTGCGGTCAGTGTCAGGTAAACATTACATTACATTTGCGTCAATGCTTAACTTTGGAGCATGTTGTGTGTAAATGTGCATGAATTGCATTTGTTACTTTTGCTAGCTTCCTGACCACTTTTACTTCTGTGAATAAATATTGCATAACAAATCGTAAAGTATTATATATTGTTTCATTTTTATACTGCCATTTAAAGAACTATAAGCATGAGGAAACAGCAAAGTCCTAACACTAAGTAAATATATAATAATTGATTAAATCTTTAAAAACATTTACATATTTATAAACACTTGTATGTATAAAAACTTTTATAAAACTCTTATAAATTTGAGCATAATTTGTCAATGAAAAAGAAACTCACATCAATAAGACCTGGATTTCTTATAAGGGTCAAACTGACTTCCAGCCTCAGTTTTAGGAAGTCCAAAATCCGGCTGTTTTAGTGTTAAAACAGTAATAATGCAAGAATTTACATTTTAAAATTAAGCAGTAAGCGAATTAAATCTCTCTTGGAAACAGCTGAATTCATTGCATTTATTAAGACACTAAATCTAAACTTCTGGTAAAAGTTTCAACAGAAACAAGTATATAATTCTGTTTTCACGAAACTAAAAGTAATTAAACGGGCTCCAGCGCAAAAAAGTAATTAAAATACGAACTTTTTTCATTTTATTTTGGAAGCAACTTCTTTTCTATTTTTTAAGATGGAAGGAAATCTAGTTGCGTGATTAATTGCAGGTGATGCCTTTCTAAGCTCCACCTTATTTTATTATTTGAATAGTTCTTAAGAATGAATTGCATTCTGGTAATTACTGAAATAATTTCTTTCAACGAAAATCCGGTGAAAATAAATGACTTTTTTTATATCACAAAACGGAGAAATTTAGATGAAGATGTTATCTTATGAATTTTTATCTGATTTCTTCTCTTCTGTACATATGTATTTAAATTATTCTTTTCAAACATCTTAAGAAATGCGTTTTTTCTTTCAATTCCTAATATTAGTTCACATTCTCCCTAGATATATTTATTTATAAATATAAAACTTGTTCAAATTTTCCATTGTTAATAAAATACTTTTTATTCATCCACTCGAGTTCAAACAAATTTTTTAAAACTTGTAGCGGATGACACTTACGTTAAACATTTTTTTTCAAATATTAATTTAATAATTAAATTTAATTAATGAATAAATAGTAACAAACAAAAATGATAATTCAACACCATATATAAAAAAATAAAAACCTTCATTGTGTCCATGTAGAGAAATGGATAGGGCTTTGGACTTCGAATCCAAAGGTCGCGGGTTCCAATCCCACCTGGGATGCTCTAATTTCTGAGAAGGTGATTTATTTTTGCTATATTATTTTATTGGAATTATTAGATTTAAAATTAATGAATAAATAGTAACAAACAAAAATAATAGTCTAACACCATATATAGAAAAGGAAAAAATCACTTTCTATTTTGCCACTTAATATTTTTATTCTGTCATATGTGTATACATATTTATATTAATTGTAATTATTTGATAAAAGCAACTAAAAACATTTTCCTTATTAGAAATTGACCTATTTTTTTATTTTATTTTACTTGTTTTAAATTATGTTATTATATTTCACATTATTAAATATTTATACGAGGGTCATTCTGAAATTTTTGAGATACAGCTAGATTTTTAAGTTATAATTACAAAATTTTAGGAGTGTTCAAAGTAGTCTCCTTCAGCATCAATGCACTTTTATACACGAAGTTTCCACAGATTAAATTCTTCAAACCATTCATTTCTTGGAATTGATGAAAAAAATGCATTTATAACCACTTCAATCTCTTCTTTTGAATGAAAACGACATCAACGTAAGCTCTTTTTTAGATTAAAAGATAACCAAAAGTCACACATATCTAGATCTGCAGAATAAGGTGGATGTACTATCACTTTAATTTGTTTTTGCTTAAGAAATCCAACAGTTAATCCGGCTATATGGGAAGATGCATTGTCATGTTGAAGCATTAGTCCCCTAACATTCACTTCTTGAAGAATTTCTGGAAGACTGTTAGTAGTATACCAGTTTGCTGTTACTGTCTTCTGTCCTTCCAACTTGATGGCTTTGACCAATCCCATACTTCTGAAGAAAACGGCATACATTACTTTTTTTCATTGCTCGTTGTCTTTTTACTGTTGTTGGCGTGGTATCATCTTCAAAGACCCATACTTTGCTTTTTTGACATGTTGGAACGTTAAAAAACGATATGTATGTTTCATTACCCGTTAAAATTTTAAAAATGATGCGGTGATTACCATCCTCAAGCAATTTAAGGTTTTATTTACTGATTATGACACGCTCCTCTTTTTGGTGCTGAGTTAGATTATGAGGAGTCCAATGGCAAATTACTTTTTTCATATTTAATTCTTCATGAATAATTTTGTGCATGGCAGCAGATCCAACGTTAAGTTCCTTCTGTATCATTTGGTAGGTGCAGCGATTCTCATTCATTAACATTTTTCGTATGTGCAGACACATTATCTGGGATTACTGCTAACCGTGGTCTTCCTGTTCTTCATCCCAAAGAGAATTGTGACCTCTGCAAAGTTCTTTAATCCCTCTGTGAATATATTGGCATGACATGAAAATTCATCTCTAAATGCTGATTGCAGCCTCTAAACACATTCATTTTGATTTAATCCCTCTTTAAAATCATAAAAAAGAATTGCACGATAATGTTCTCTCATCAACTCCATTTTATCTTCTGTCTGAAATTTATTTTTCGCTAAACAACTTGAAGTAAGTCAGTAAAATATCGTCTTTCGTGCTAAAATAATTTTTATTTTCAAATTAAACCGTTAATTTTCTTTTGCAACTTTTCGTCAGTGAGTATCTCAAAAATTTCAGAGTAACCCTCTTAAATATATGAGAATGTTTACGTAACACGTAAATTAATATCAGGAACAGTATTACCTTTCCTTTCATTTTCTACAGCACACACTTTTCAGCACAAGAACTGTAGGTTAAATTTAACACACGTATGAAAGTCCTATCTTGTTTCTAAATGCATGCTTTAAAGTTTGTCACAGTCTGGGCATTTTAGGTTCATAAATATTTTGCTGATTTGCTCGAAGTTCACGATAATGAAATTTTCCACTTCAGAATGTTTAGTTTTTTTAGTGTTTAATAACTGCTGAATTCTGATGTTAGGATAGAATTTGTTTTCTTCCGAGACATATGTATTTACAGTATCACTACACCAACGTGTACAGTTCATTTGAGCAGAATGATTTCGACGTGTTACTCGTGGCATTTTTAAAACAAATCTTTAAGAGATAAAAAGAAAGATAGTACTGAAATCTCAACAGTTTCAACAACAGTTTTGAAAAGACAACAATCATTAAAAGTTTGGAAAAAGACTTTTTTTTCAATATAAAACGCTATAAACCTATCAAGATAACTGAAAAACAAATGAAAAAAGCGCCATCAACAATAACAAATAGCTTGCAATAAAAGTTGTAGTCACTAAAAAGTACGGTAAGGCTTTACAATTATGGTTTGAAAAAAAAATAAATTTTTGAAAATTAATTGATAAAAATTAGCTTAAAATCACTGACATATCTAAAAAGGGGGCGTGGTAGAATTTCCAAATTTGTTTGCTTACATTTTTCAAATGAAATTTTTACCAACTTCTAATTTTCAGGTATACAAAAGTGATATATCAAACGAAAGGTAATCGTTCAAAGAATATAACTAAATAAAAAATAAAATAAAAGGATACATTTGCAATTTTTGGGGTACCAAGACCTGTTAAACACAAAATAACTGTTTTTCCCAGTAAAATCGCTTTTAATAATTCGCTCTCGAGATAGGCGCAAGATATGAATAAAATAAGATAAAAACAGTCATTTTTATTTTTATACCTAAAATTTCATATATATATATATATACATGTAGTATCGTGGACCGGTGTTTCTTTTTCGTTTATTTACACAAAGTTTCACAGAAACCATCTTCAGAATGGACGTTCATCTTTTTATTCACACATACATAATGTAGGTGGACAATTCACAGTTGTATTTCACAGATTTTTGATAAGAACTCGAAAAGCAGACATGATAACAAAAACGACAAGTAGCAGCGACATTCCACAAGACGAACACAAAGACAAAGAGAGAAGAGCGTTATCAAGCAAGATTCTCGCTTTATATACTGGCAGTGACAATCGCGTGCCTATTATGTAATAGTAGCTCTGATTGGTTAAAATTGGTGGGACAGGGATTTCGGATACTGGTTGATTACGATTAAGATTAAAGCGTTAGTTTTGAACCAAAGAATTAAAGCTTTTTTAAATATTATTAAACAGAGTTAAAAATATAAAGATGCTAGAGGGAATTATTACATATATATACCAAAAGATATTTCCAAAATATCTGATTACGATCCTTTTATCTTCATCATTAAATGTTTTCTGTTTAATGTTAGCATATTCATCATATATGTTAATTTCTTTTCTGATAATGATTAGTGTAACAAGAAATATTAATTTAATTAAAAATAGTAGTAATGACTGTTCTGTGTGTTCCCTTTTATATAAAAATACGATTCATTTTAAACCAATTAAATCCGCTTCTAAATATTTTAAATTTATTGATGTCATAAATATAAATATTTCCCTATTCCTCTTAGCAGTGCATTAAAATTAAATTACTTCGAAAGGTATTCGCTTTAATTGGAATCCAAATAACCGTGCGACTGTTTAGTGCAGGAAACATATTTCTAGTTCAAAGAATTTTTACGCCTACCTATATTAAAATTACCGAACGATTTCGCAAGTGCAAATGATAATTACCTGCGGAGCGTTTAAACCGATGTCAAAATCTACGAGTTTTAAAATTACTTTAAACTCTAATTGCAACTCGCGATTTCGAAATTATTTACTCATAATTATTCGGTTCTGGTGGTTAATTTAGATGTATGAGATCATTAGATTTTCAGCTTTTCAATAATTGCTTATGATTCATTTTGATGTTGCTGCAAATTTATTCGAAAATTTAATAGTTCTGATTCATATTCAGTATTTCTGCTGTTAAATTTATGCGGCAATCGAGAGCATTAAGAATGAGAATTATTATTTCATAATACATAACATATATGGCATTATATTTTGTTTTACTGTTCAATTTTATTGAAGATAAAATTGTTAAAATATATTTTTTTTTATCTCGAATGCATTAAATAGAGTGCTTGCTTACAAATAAGAATACAGACAAATAAGGGTGCCCAGATACAGATGAATGAAATCTCCAGATACAGATGAATATAAAAGGTCTCCAGTATAATTAATTATAAGGTTTAAAAAATATTTAATTGTTTTTGAAGTTTAAAATAGAGGTAACATATATTTGCTGTTTCAAATTCAAGTATAAATATTTGCATGTATTACAGTCAGCAGTTGAAAAACAAATCCCTATCTTGATTTTAATTTATATAATTTTTTCTTTCGATTCATCTAAATGCGTCGTTTTTTATGTATTTTGTATGCGGAACAGGAAATAAAGTCAGTCAAAAGCATTTTGCGAATAAAAATGATAAAGTTTTATCAATTTTCTTTAGACATACAAGGAAGTGTACTTGACGAGTTATTCCGTTTAGAAAATGTTAAAACAGTTTTAGAAATTACATTCATCAACAGTCCAACAGTAAAGTTTTCGAAGTGGTTGGTTGTCTGATACGTAGACGACGTGCTACAGCCCTTGCGCTTGTGCCAGGTTTTTCATCCACATGGTGAAAGATGACTACATCTAGGTGTGTTTGTCGTACAGTCCTTGATCTACCCCTTCTATCGGTACTAGCAATAAACGAATTATTTTCTCACAGCTGTCGATAAAATCGCTAGAATATTTTGTAGTTTTCCATGCGCCTATACTAGGAAAGTGTTCTTGATACCGCTGTAGAGCTGTTCTGTCGTTATCATTAGCAGCAACGTATATTAGATGCGTATCTGCTTTTTCAGTATTAGTAATATCACACGTAACGACCAGAATTTCAAGCACAAATGCCGATTTTGGTGGCACACCAGTTTGCTGCCTTCATCTATCGCCAATATTGTCAGCCAATCAAGCCATACAGGTTGCCAAGCATGCATGACGGTTGGTGGAGGCAATTTATTAAGCAGTTTTCATACTTTCTCAACAGAATAACTCATAAAGTATGAAGCAAATGAACAATTTATGTTTCCGTCAATGTGTTATTTTTTCTGTTTGTGCCTCAATGCAGCACTTCCGCCCATATATTCCTATATAAAAATTGCTTGTTTTAATAAGCTCTACCACCTCTCAAAGTGTGTCCCACGATTTCAGAATCCCCCTGTATTTAATGCATACTACGATAGAACATGATTGAATCATATTGTGTATATGAATACAACTATTAAGTATACTATAATTAAAAGCAGTTCATTTTTCAAAATATTAATTAAACTCGTTTATTTTCTTTAAAATACTGCTAATACATGTAAGAATCCAATTAGTTTATTCTTCTTACGCAAAATAAATTATTTTGATTTCAAATTCATTTAGTCAGATGCAAATAAATTTCTGTAAAACTCTGCGCCGTTTTAAACAGAAAATGTTCTGCTGAGTATCAAGCTATTTATCGTCTACTTGGGAAGAATAAATTCTTTGGTTGAAAGTTTTACATTCTCCCCCCGTAAGGTCTTTTCATGGAATTTAACAAATGTCTTCCTGGCACTTATCCTTAGCATTTCATTTGTGTCGAATTCAATTTCCTTCATTCTAATCAAAAGCAAATGTAATTAGATTGAAAACAAAATAAGAAGTTTGAAATAGATTCTAGAATCTTTGAAGACAACTGGAAATTTGTAAAAAACACCAAACTAGGTGCTTTTTGTTTGTTTTTAGTAGGAAACAGTTGTAGAATATCGTTTCTCGAATGTTTCGGATCTATGCAAACTAAAATGATGCTTCATTGTCTTATTCTCATCGGAAATTCCTTTTATAATCAAAAATCTTCGCTAACGAATTTATTTCGTTTTGCAGATAAGGAAAAAAGAAGAACGTCTCATTGTTTCGATAACTCGTGAAGTTTGTTCTGAGAATTAAAGATCTAGGATAGCTCAACTTATTTATTCAAAATAAAATTCTTTCTTCACATGCTGGTGTTTATTATGTAAAAATAAAAACTTTATAAAAGTCTATTAAATAGATTTTCATTTAATTGCAACAAATTATACTGTTAAATTTTTATATGATTTCGTTAATGTTAATAGTATACGTAAACCCTCAAATTGTAGCACTATTTTTTTTACTCTTCTATTACGTGTGTTTCCTTTTGAACATATTTGTTAGCCATGAAAATACGAAGCTGTGGGATTTTTTAGAGTCTATTTAGTATTATGCCTCATGCTTTATGAGATGTTTCATTTGAATATTTTTTTATGCAAGTTTAGAGAAATGATAAGAAAATACTGGAGCTTACACACGCTTACGCATATATGTATAGACGCATTTAGCTATAAGTGTTTGCGTACTAAAGCTTCTACTTTTTCAAAGAATAAGTTCTTACAGAACCTAATATTTAAAATATATTATATTATATACTCTCCAAAAATATGTGTTACTAACACAAAAATAAGTGCTTTTTAGATACAGCCAACCTTTCTCAAAAAACAAATATTTCTAAAAATATATTTCACAAACATGTTATTTTCCCACACAGCTATAATATAAATTCCCTTTCCATAAAACAAAAACAAAAAACTATGGCTATATCATTTTCATTAAGAGATGTTCTAGATTTCATATTGTTTAGGCGAGGAAGATTGAAATTTGTTTTATATAAGAATCTTAAAATTTAATTACACTTAAATAATTTAATATTTTAAAAATATTTTTATATTTATTTTATCCGGGTTTTTTTGTTTGTTTATTCAATTTGCTTTTATTAGTAATATCAGAAAATGTTCCTAATATTCCATCTTTTTTAGAAAGAAATTATGAAACGACTGAACTAGAAAAAGAGACAACGTAAAATTCGGCATTATAAATAAGCAAATTTTGGTAAAATACGCAGATGAGAAAAGTACAGAAATTACCAAGAATACAAGATAGATCTGGAGTATAGTGTGAGATAAAATGTAAAGAAATAGGGGATGAAGAAACAC
>BMAV01008216.1:47519-58689 GCA_019973955.1 Trichonephila inaurata madagascariensis | reverse complement strand
TTGCTTGTGTCTTTTTGACAGGGTGAAGTGCATTTTGCGGTACACTTTTGGCTTCATATTTTCTTGATAATGTTCTTAATGTAGCTATTGAAAATTTTCCTTTCGTTTCATGTTTATTGCTTTTCTCAAATTTACTTTCGCTAACATGATTAATATGCATTATTTCAGCAAGTGTTTCCCTTGTTTGATCAGCTTCAATTTCCTTTCAGAGAGATCACAGATGCCCAATTATTTTTTTATATTCTGCTCATTTACATTTATAAACCATAATCAGTAGTAAAACATCACAATTAAAACCACTAAGTTATTCATAGGGAAAAATGCAGCATGTTCAAGAAAATATTTTTGAAAAATAGGGGTCGTGCCGGGAACTCAGTCTAAACAAGTACCTTAAGATTCTAAAAAAACGTTTGCCACTCCCAAAAAAGGAGATTTGTTATCAATTCATTTTAGCTCCCATTAAGACTGTCATATTAGGGGATTCTCTGTCAAGGTCATTGGCAACAAATAAGCAGTTTTCCCAGAATTAACGATTTTTGTATTATATGTTTCAGTATACTCATAAAAAATAAATCTTGGCCAATTAATCCTTCAAAGTGCTCAATATGCTTATCCATGTATCATAAAATTCTTTCATACTGTGAAAAAAAGCGCAACAGAATTATATAATTTACTTCCCTAAAAAAAGTGTTGCAGATAACCATAGAAGTAAGTTCGAAAGCCAGCAAAAGTAATATTTTAGGTTAAAAGAAACGTAATAAAAAAAATCTATCATCGTAGGATTACAGCAAAGCAAACAAAATATTTTTTGCAATTTAGTTATAGGATCAAAGATAGCTAATGAGCGTTCAAAGTAGAATCTTTTATTTTTGATGACCTTTTTTCACCAGATGATATATATAAATCATATCAATGTAAATCTATATTTTTTTATTATATCAGAAAGTATTTTGTCTTTTTTCATTCCAGTAAATTAATTTTTTTAACCTTTTATTTTCGATATGTTCGCGCCCCCCTTGAAGGGTTATCGCACCCCCTCAGGGAGGCGCGCCCCACAGTTTGAGAAACACTGACGTAAGAGCTTGAACATCAAAGAAAAAACTTAAATTCTTCAAGAAGTGGATAAAAGCGTCAAGAACCTTCCCTTGCCTTCCTTATATTTTCAGCCCTCTGAAGAAAGTTAACACCTCTGAGACTTCTTAACTCGGACTCCTCTCCGGATTGGGTAGGCATCGTTCCTCCTACAAAGTAATTTATAAAATAAATTATATTTTTTTTTAAAAAAAATTTCAATATTTCTCAAATATTTCAAAATACACAAAATATATATTATTCTTAAACCATGTAGGGCTTAAAGAATATGATACATTTTAAAATTCTATAAAGTTTTACACACCAGAGACTACTATTTTAGAAAATAGCGTGCGCAACGCAAAAATTATTTAATATTTATTACATATTATTTATTACATATTTTCATATGCTTATAATTCTTAAAATTATGATTATATTTCAAACATTTTGTACTTTTTTGAAACCATAATCCTTTGTAAATAATGTGTAGGAGATTCGAAACATTTAATTAAAATTTAAAAGAATTATACTTGGTTGAAAACTTGTATTATATTTGAGACATGTACTGGAGTATTTGTAATTGTACTCGAGCCAAGATTGATTGATTGATTGAATATTAACGTCGCACTGTTGAGCAATACGAGGGCTTTTGGCTACGGACCACGTAATTTTGAACCATGGTCAAGTGACGTGGAAGACACCTGAGCTGGCATCCCCCTCTCCTAACTACCACACCAACGGGAGGACGTTTCAGCTCTCGACAGATTTAACGTGTTTCGCTGCCCCTACACGGTGGGTCTTTGGTGGTACTGGGCTCGAGCTCGTGACAAGGCAAGCCACAGTCCAATACCTATACCACGGCTACATACTCGAGCCAAATTTAGCACCTTTGAGACCCCTTACAGAAAGAAAATATATAGATGTAAAAAGTTAAAATGAATTGGTATCAAGTGAAGCTTCTGTTGATGGCTGATCAGTGAAGTCAGGAATTTTTGCATTTAATTTTAGCTTTAATTAATTTTTATTTGGATTGTTGGGAATTGACACTTTATCTCCAATAAGTGATGATTTATACAATTTTCATATGAAATAAATTGAAGATGTATACATTACATAAGTTTTCAGTAAAATAATTATATTACATCTGTTGAAAATATCCATAAAATAAAAGATAGTAATTCAGTCTAGGAATGAAAAAGTAGTATTTCATACAATAGAAATTTTTCACACTTTTTTTTTCTCTTTGACTGTCGAATAAGTCTCATTGTTTCTTACATTTGTTACATTTACTTTTGCATTGCTTGCATTGTTCAGTACATTGTTACTTACAATCTCGTTGTTTATTTCTGTAATTTAAGACAAAGAACTAAAAGCTATTTTTCAAGATCTTAGTAAGGATGTTGAGTTATTAATTAAATTAAAAGTATGTTTCATTCTAAAATTTTAGACAAGTTTTTCTTTTTCTATTCTTTTCTTGAAAACCAGTTAAAAAAATGTAAAAGACACACACACAAGAAAAAACTGTAAAATAACTTAATTAACAAATTGTGTCACAGAGATGAGAATTTTAAAAAGAAAAGCAAAGAAAACTTAAGAAAAATAACCTTTTTTTAAAAAAAGAATTTTTTTTTCATTTTATACATGGAATTTTGAAATAGGAAGATATTTAATAGAAATGAAATTCATAAATTAGCTTTGTGTTCAATTTCCCTATAGCATTGACAAAAATTTTAGTTACTAAACTTTAAAAAATTGCATTGCTGCATAAAGCCGAGAGGTACAAAATATATGGTTAATGTAATGGAATAAATATTTCTACTAAGACAGGTTACAAATTTGAGATTTCAATACTTCTATGAATTCAAGAAACATGAATATAAAAAGAAAATTATATATTTATAAAATGTTATACATATAAATTATATGTATATAAATTTCAGTTCTATCTTATCTAGAGTAAATTTTAAAAAAACACGCAATATACACATGTTTTTAAGATTTATCTCTTTAGAACCTTGAAATTATTAAAGTGTATAACTATGTGAGTAAAATTTTCTTATTTCCTTTCTAAAATGAAAGATTTTGAATTAACATTTCTTAATTATATGCAAAATAAAAAAAAAAATGAAACGCAATAAAATGTTTTCTTTGTGCAATTTGAGCGAAGTGTTTTATGATCAGACACCAAATAAAAAAAAGTACTTTTTTTTAAAAAAGAAAAACCGTTCTAAGGATGTAGTAAAGAAAAAAAAACAAGTTTTGATTTACATATTAATTGTTTAAGTTTTTAACTTAGTTACATGAATATAAACAATCTTACTCTTATGTAATCCTCTATGTCAGAGCTTCTCAAACATTCAATATTTGCGAACCAATATTCAATTATAATTTTCATCTCGACACCCCTTCGTACAATAACAATGTGTTGAATTTTATACTATACTGTACTTTGATGCTAAAGCTGCAATGCGACTTTCTCCTCTTAAGTGCCACCGACGTATATAAACGTTCCGTTTAGTCAAATTGGTCCTGACGTATATATACGTTTTTCCGCGAAGTTTGATCTTTTCTGTACTCTGCTATCCATAAAATTATTCCGAATGCTTTGGAATGCAATAAAAAGATCTTGACATAGTTTGCGAAGGATATATTTATTTCAATGGATTTCGCTGATTTATTCATTTGCTTTCCCCTCCCCCACACACCAAAAAAAACATCACATACGCAAGCCGACGTGGAAAATGGTGCCATTAGAATCTAATTACGTAACTTTTAATCGGCAGTTAAGGGTTAAATTATAAACTGAACAAAAAAAAAATATCGTGATACGCGTGTTAATTTTTGCAAATAATTTTATGAATGACGAACCCATAGGGCCACTGATAATTATTAAACTTGTTAACTTAGTATAACCAAATTAATTATAAAATACACTGTGAAGTATTGATACATTTATAAGTATATTCTATCGGTGTAAATGTGTATTTTATTTTTTTAAATGTGAGAATTTAATTTGTTTGTTTACTTTCAATAAATAAATAATATTTTTTAAATAATCTTTTTTTCGACTTTTCAATATGCTCGCACCCTCTTGGATGTGTTATTGGGCATCCTTAAGGGGCGCCCTCTAGTTTGAGAAACACTGCTCTATGTAAACATCTAAAGTATCTATTTGATCTATAACTCTTGGGTCTGCTAGACCTTAAAGCCTAATTGAAACATGCCCTCAAATAAATGTTACTTCACTTTCTGAAACGTGGGAGTATCAATCGGGAGTTTCCCTTTCATCTTAGAAATCCTAATATTTGAATACCAAGAGTACAAAAGGAATTGCAAATGTTGACTTCCTAATAACTAGGTTTTTACCTTTTACTCTAGGTTCTTTGAAATGTTGACTGAAGTTTGATTACTCCTGTGGTTTATTGAAAACTGCTTCAAAAGATGTTTTGCAGACCGTATATTCCATATACGGTGAAAATCGCTTAACGTGAAACTAAAGGGAATGACATATTTTTTCGCGTTCAAGGATATTGCAATAAAAACCATATATCAACAAAATTAAGTTTATTAGAATTTATTTTATTTATGTATAGTATATGCATATATTTAATAAAAAATAAATGAAACAAAAACATTCATAAGAACTTGAAGATATTTAATACAAAATTTTAAAATTATTAGAAAAATAAAACATTTATTGAATTTTTGAAAAATAATCTGATATCTTTGTTTGCGTTGTTTATTTTTAGCATCAAAGTGTTAACAAGTTGTTCGGCATCATCTATTTTGTTTTTTATTTCTACATTCGAATGTGAGTCTAAATAACTGCGCATATTTTACATGACGTCCCTTATTTCGGATTATGTGGGAACAGGAGCTGCATTATTCATTTGTTTTTCATCGTCGGAATCAGTATCAATCACATTTTCTTAGCTTTGAACATACTCTAAAATGCCTCTGTCTGCCATAATAGAGACTGTACACACATTATCATCATCTACTGCAATAATTTCTTCGTATAATACAATAGTATAATATAATACTTCGTATAATATAATAATCTAAACCAGCTGGCGTTTTCTGTATTTTGTTCATTTTCAGAAGGAAAATCTCCTTGTGCTAAGCAGTTTTCGCTTCGTGTTAAGAGGGGAAAAAATGCTTGAAAATACATCGTAGTTTGTCGGGACCACTGCATTATTTCGTATTAACTGATATTTCGTCTTAAGCGCTTTCGCATTAAACGTTTTGCACTGTATATGTTTTGTATGGTGTTATTGCACTGTATGGTGTTTTGACGGTGGTTTAATAGAAACACTATAAAAATATTTTAATGCGTTTAATTCTGTTACTTACAGTGTTTGTCGAAAAAAAGTTTCTCAAAATTTCTCTCTCCAAAAGGAAGTCAATAAAAAGAGATACATGAAAGTAAAAAGGTAAATTATGTATTATATATTGGGGATGTATTTTTTTAATGTATATTTTTAATGTAAATTTTTATTCCTTATTTTATTGAAAAATACGTTCATCATTGGGATCTATATTTTCTAAAATTTGCAACTCTTTTTTTTCAATTAAACTATTGCCTTCTGTCAAATATTTTCAACCGTCATTCAATCATTTAATTGAAATGGGTCTAAACACTTAAGTTCTTCAATGTCATGTATTTTTAGGAGCTCTTCCATTGTGAGCTCCTGATTGAGGAAATTCAGCAGTTCTTGGCATCACCACTAGCCTATTCTAAATTTATTTGAATTCTGAATTTATTTATCAGTCCCATTACCACTTTCACCAGTTTTACCATTTTATTTTTCTCAAACATAAGACGAATCGACGATATTTGAAAATCGCGGTACTCCGTGTACACGTAAGTTGAGTTATTACTGCACCAAAAGATAGCTTCTTAAAAAAACTTTAATGACTCTGTTCTTATGTGTAAATTATGTAATGTATTAAAATATTGTGAAATTGTTCTGCTATTAAATTTTAAACTTTTAGAACTCTCAGTTTTTCTTTTTACTAATGAGTAAATTTTTTATTAAACGGAATGTTATTGAAAATATCTTTGTTTAATTAATGGTACTCCTAGAAAATATCAGGATTCAAGCACAATATCACTAGAATCTTTCGATAGTTTCAGGTAAAAACCAAAAATATATCCTAAAATATTAATTATCAACCAGAAATTTCTATCAGTATATGGTATTCCAAGTAAGAAAAAAAATGAGTCTAAATCAACATGTATTAAGCGTGCTAGATCATATTGTAAGTAACTTTCCTGAGTATGTTTTTTATGTGGGAAATTGAAGCCATTCAACTCATTTTATATAATTTTTGAGCTGATTTTGTCTAAAAGTAAATGTCTGTGTATAGCTTAGAAAAATTCATGGTTAAATTTTCAGCCACATCAGTATTTAGTTCATTACAAGCCTAAAAAGGTTTGAAAAAATAGTTGTTGAGATAAGTAGGAGTGAGTATTAAAAGAAACTGAGCTACATATTAAATGCAACACCAAAAATAAGTGATCAGAAGTTTGATGAAAGTCAAGAAACAGCGACAACAGCAAACGAAAGGGACGTGGATTTGAAATAATATTCGTAACGCAGAGTGAAAACAACTCCAGTTCAATAGGTTTTTACCCCAAATGAAACCCAAGCTCTCACAGTAAGGGTTTAGTGCCTTATACATCAGTTTACCAAACTAAATAGGTTGTCGGTTTTCTACTGCGAAGGTGGTGGTTGTCAATCTAAACTAATCCAAATGTCTAGTGGTTGTCAACCCCTGTCAACTATCCCTTGGCTTCTGGAAAATAATACACAAAACAACATGCGGACGCAAGACCCCTTTGAAAAAAACGAGGGAATCACATTGAAGTTGCAGAAGAAATGTAAAGGTTAAAAGTAACCTGTAGTAATTGGAAAAATAATCTAAGTCACAATCACAACGCAGTTTGTAGTTGAAAACTTTGACAATAAGACATGACGAAACGTGTTTCAAGTCGATATACCTGCAACACTATTTTTGAAGAAGCAATAATGATATGAAACTCCATGTGAATTGGTAAATTATTTTTTCACACTTCCAGAAAAACATACAAATAAGTTAAAAGGCCAGGGGAACTAAGTTTGAACTGGTGTTCTTCGAGGCAGGAGTTCAATGTGGATCCCTATGTAATAATTACCTGAAAAAAAATGTCTTTTTAAAGTGAATACATGAATAGAAGGAAGAAAAAATAATTTAAGAACATTTTAAAATATGTACAATAATAGCTGTCCCAAAATTTTTAATCATATTATTGCTTGAGGTATAAAAATACCTTGAATGAGTTTTCAATGAATGAATGCCACTTGGCAAAAAAAAATACAGTATATAATAATAATAAATTTTCCCTTTTTATAATGAGACTGCCGTAGACAGGGAAATAACTGCTGTTTTTATTTTCTTAGCTTCACAGGCAACAATAAAAACAAACAAAAAGATTTCAAGATAAGTACTTACTTAAAGAATAAGAAGATAAGAAGTCTTATTATGCTATCTTCTTAAAAATACTTAAGAAGATAACATAAACTGTGTAGCCTCATAGGAAAGTCAAATCAATTAATTTACATAAATACATTTTTTCACAGAATAAAACACATATGCAGTAAATGCCGCTTACGCAAAGAAAATAAAAAATCTAAAAATGACGAGACATTTTCTGGCCAAAGTAATTTAAAAAGAATGTAAACAATAAATAAAAAAAAAAATTCCGTCTCTGATAAGTATTAGCATACGTGCTAGTGGTAACTCTCTCTCATTGTAGTGCATTTTTAATTCAAAAATTACATTCTAATTATGAACAAAATTTAAACCAAATGTAGGGTATTATCGCAAGCATAATAGTTTAAATAAGAATTAAATCCATTATACCACACAGGTATTCCTAATAAACATATAAGAAACCAAACATGATAGTGATAATCGAAGTACAACAATAAACATATAAACTCATCAAATAAAACTGAGTGAGTGTTTATTAAAGTCGAACTCTAAAGCAAAACACGAAGATTATTGACGACCGACATTGTAATTTCAAACCATTGTGAACTGACTCAAATAAAACTGAGGCAATAAAGAACAACATTTATCAAAATATAGTAATAATAGAACAACATTTATCAGATATCGTTGTCATTTCAACAATTATAAGTAAACACAAACTCAAAAATGTATTAAATATGAAGTAAAAGAAAAATCAGGGGAAATTCAAACGGTTTCAAAAAAGCATTATGTTAATTCACAAAAATAATGTTATAAAAAATTTATGTGTGTGTGTGTGTGAAGTTTTAAGCATAAAATTACAACAATCATTCTGTGAAACTAATTTGTTATCGGTACCTAGCCGATAAACAGGAGTTGTTCCAGGGTCATAGATACCGCCGTCAATGATATAGGGATCCTAAACAAGGGCTCCTAAGCTCTGAAGGGGCCCTGTATCAAAATTCCCTCGGGGCTCTTTTTTTAGATATGGGTGCCCAGTTTGTGGCATTGCAGTTACACATGCTGGGGCCCCTGTAGCTTGAGGGCTCCATATCATTGATACGGCTGATACGACGGTATCTACTGCCGGCCCCTGCTCCTAAATGAGCAATAAAAAATCCTAAAAAGCTATGGGGACCCCGAAAGAGGGCCTACTCAGGACTAGCTACGGCAGTGACTTGTACGGAAATTAGTCCTTTTTTAACCAAGATGGTTGCCGAGCACTAAAAAAAAAATAGGTTGCATATGATAAAAAAAAAGATGACTCAAACTTGCTGAAACAAGTGAAGGTCTTAGAATAAGAACCATTTGAAAAGAGAATTTAAAAAAAATAACAAACAATGTGTTTATATTTTCCAAGTAAAACGACGTTGCAAAGTTCAAGAAAAAAGAGAGTTTGAGAGTTGAAAAAAAAGAAAAAGGAAAAAGAGAGAGAAAGAGAAATTTCAAAGAACCGACAAAAAATTATAAGAAATAAATGAACGCAATAAAAATAGTTGAGGCCGAAGAAGAATTAAGTATTAAGAGGGGGTAAAAAAATGACGAGTTATTGGGGAATGTTATTAGTTGGGAAACCATTTTTAAAAGTAAAAAGAGTAAAAAAATTCGCATTTGTTAACATTAAATAAAGAATTCTGACAGATTTATATATTTAACTTTTCGAAAGTGGAATTCTATCATTCAACTTATTACTTTTTTAGAGAAACCTTTGTTAGGTCTGTACTACACATCGGGGATATACATACGGGTTCGCGGATGGTATGTCATGAGGTGGAAGACCCGTTGGGTACATAGGGCCGATGCACGTTAAATCTGTACAGGCTGAATGGTCTCTCTTTGTGGAAGTTAAAAGAGGGAGGTGCTAGCTAAGGTGTGGTCCTTGTCACTTGCAGGAGGTTTGAAATTACATGATCCGTGGCCAATGGGTGTCGTATAGCTTTAGGATACAACATTAATATAACTCTCCCTATCACTGTCGGAAAGGTATATTTTATACCCGCGGCGTTTATGTAAGGGGTTAAAAGAACATTCAATGAAACAACTAAAATTTTAACAAGTAAAGAACACAACAACCTGGAAATGGATCTGAATAAAGCAAAAAGCTAATTTTTATATATATTATGTCAACCTATTCTGAGACTAACTCTGGCGAGGCTTAGTTTCGCGTGATCCAGGTCTCATCTTTTTTGATACTGTAGACAAGGCGATTTCTTCCCATTTTATTTTCCAAATCATTGATGCCAGGAGAGTCTTGATGGTATAGTGTCTATAAAATAAACAAATAGGATACTTTTAATAATCGTAATAATATCGGTACCACTGTAGAGAGAGTGGATAAATCGAAAACACAAGAAGTATACTTAGCCATGGATATTATCAACATTTGTAGATACAATTAAATTTTATCAATACTAGTATATATTTCTAAAATCATTTAAGTAGATGTCGTTAATAAGATTAAGCAATGTCATCGACCTTATTATTTCTATCCCTATATAAGAAAATTTCGTGATGGTGGGAAAAATGTAATACATATTATCGCAACAGCGCCAACGTTCAAGATAAACTGCAAAGTTTGCAATCCTGATTTCACAAGCGTCATACGCACTGAATTGACAACCATGTGTTTCATTTCATATATGTCGCCAATATGTATAGGATAGTACATTAGAGCTGCCAAGAACAAATTTTTCAAAATAAAGAAGAAATAAATAGAACTACTTAACACATGTAAATTTTAATTTTACAATTTGAGCAATGAGTAGGAACAGTTTTATAATTTGTGCAATGGGAGTTGGTCCAGAGTTAGGCTGACAAGGGGTGACCCTAGTTTTATAAAAATAAGTAGTATTATTATTAGATATTATTAATATTATAAGATAACATATTGTGTGTGAGAGGTATATCCGTGTATCAGCATTTGTATATTTTACATGAATATTCATGTAGATATCTTATTAAATCGTAAATATAATATTTTGGATATGCCGGCTGGGTAGAGCAGCTGGTTTGGCACTGGCCTCCTATGCCCAAATTTGCGGGTTCACCACTGGCCCAGGTGGCGGATTTTCCTGAGTCAAAAAATCGATTACGTCCTTGCCGTATGGTTATGTGGTATGTGCCGTTTAAATTACGTGTTCTCGGCAAAATTAAATTTCTCGTTCCTTTTCGCATTGTTCGCGCCTCCTTCTGGGAAGGAAATTGGACGTCGAAATCAATTGCGGCGATTGGTATGCCACCTATATGGTGCCGCGACTAAGAATAGATTCTAGCTCCCAGGAAATGTACAAAAACTGCAATATTTAAATACATATCCGTACCCTCATTAGAATTTTTTTTTTAAAAAAATGCTCTGTATTTTTAAATTAAGATAAAAATACCCATTGCAGGTTTGATTGGTACCTATGTGGTATCGCACTAAAAATAGGTTTTAGCTCCTGGGGAATGTACAAAAACTGCAATATTAAAATACCAATCCGTAGCCTCATTAGAAATTCAAAAAAAAAAAAAAATGCTCTGTATTTTTAAATTAAGGTAAAAATACACTCACCATTGCAGGTTTGATTGGCATGCCACCTAT
>BMAV01008216.1:0-31280 GCA_019973955.1 Trichonephila inaurata madagascariensis | reverse complement strand
CCCCCGCCTTTTGAAATTCGATTTTCACAATAAACGTTCTTTGCAGATCTCTTCATGAACGAACAATTTTAGAAAATTTCAAGTATATAGGTTTAATAGGTCTTGATATATCGTAATGAATGAATGTGTAAGTCTCTGTTCACCTTTATTTATAAGCCTTAAGCCAATATCATTGCCAAACTCAGGACCCTCAACAGACCAGTCGTCAAGAAGACCATCACATCATACGACACGCCCGCTTAGTACCATTAGCCGCTGCACCGACACCGGCAGCACCTTCACTACGGGCCCCTGTGTCTTCACTAAAAATCTCAAAATGCCTGGCTGAACGACATCTGGTATCGCGGCGCCTATTACGTGTGCTGCCAATGACACTCATCCACTTAGGCCTGTGTTTGGAGTTGTGGTCAGCAAAATGGGATTGGACTCTAACGAAATGGAACCAGGTCGTCTTCAGCGACGAATCTAAATTCAATTAGAGCAGTAATGACAATCGTATTTGTGTGTGAAAGCCCTTTGGTGAACGTCTCAATTCTGCCTTCAATTTACAGCGACACTCCGCTCCCATAGCTAGTGTTATGGTATTGTGTACCATTGCTTACAATACATGGTCACCCTTAATATTTCCATGGCACAATGACAGCCCAGAGGTACATCCATGACATCCTTCAGCCACATTTGTTGCTCATTATTGCAAGGCTCCCAGGATCCATTTTTCAACAAGACAATGTTAGTGAAACACAACAAGGGTGTCACAAGACTTCGACTGCCACATTACCACCCTTTCCTTGCCTACTCGATTCCCAGATTTGTCACCAATCGAGCATATCTAGGATCCTTTGGGACGGCAAAATGGACAGTCTATGAGTTTGGTCGAACTAGAGGCAAGGCTACAGCAAATATGGAACGAGATGTATCAGGACATCATTCGGAACTTGTATGCCTTATGGCTCTCTCATATCGCATCGTGCATTCACGCTAGATGGGGTTCAACAGAGTGCTAAAACTTCCGTACTTTTGACTTTTTCTCTGAAATAAATGATCCTTTTTCTTTGATTTTCTAATCATTTTCTTATTTACTTAGAACAAACTAGTACTTACACATGTAAAATTTCGTTTTATTTTGACGACTTTTTTTTGGTGCGCAAATTTTTGTCATTGAATATATATATATATATATATATAATTCCAGAACCATTCTAGAAAACATTGCAGTTTTCCATTTTGTTCTATTGACTGCTTACTTGAATTCTGGTGGGTTTTTATAGGTTTTTTAAAATTCAATTTCATTCACTCTCTTAATTTTGTAGTAATTACAATTTAACTTATTATTTAGTTTTATTACACTATATGTATTTGAGTGTGAGGTGAAGGTTCACACGTCACTTTGGGTTTATTATATATATATTTATATTATATATATATATGTCAGGTTTGAAAAGTTTAGCTTCAAAATTAAGTAAGTAATAAATAAAAATAGAGTGAACTCTTTACCATCGCGTAAGGATTTGTGGGTAAATAAGCCTATTTAAAGGTGGAGCGAGCGCTTACGAAGAAGAACGCATACTCGAAAAGGCTTAGCTGGTGACTCTTGTCCGAAGTGTTGTCATTGTTCTATTCGGTTGCGCGCCAAAGGGTCGCCATGTTGGATTTTATGTGATTGAAGCGAAATAAAGAAGTTATTAAAGGGATGATGCCTTCCTCATTTTATCAGCAGGCCTGGGGCCTCACATATACATATATATAATGCAAATATTAGTTAAAACAAATAAATGAGTCATAAAGTTATATATATTTCTATAATTTTTTTTAAAGAATTTAATCTAAATAAATTACTGATTACAAACATTATTTTAAATTAGTGTCCACTTGAGGGATAAATTTGTTGATATTATAGTTTAATGTGTGCTGGCGTATCTTAGAAAAATTAACAATAATGTATATATATGTTCATATACATATGATTATAAATTTACTTTTAAATAATGAGAAACAAAATGTTTTTGCTTTGATCTCGCAAAATTTCAAGAATAATTATCTTACTATTATTGATATGGTAATTTATACATCATAATAAATATATTTATTTCACAATTATTAAAGCTTTGCGTGTCAAATAGAAATTACAAAAATAAAAATTTCCTATATTTAAAGATCTTTATCTCATTCCATTATCCACACATTAGTTAAATTACTTCAAAATTAAATGCTCCGCTTTGGCATCAAAATATACAAGCTGTAATAAATTTAATTACATATAAGAGTGTTTTTTACAATAATGTGAAAAACAAAGAAACCGCATGATATCCATCAACATAAATTACAGACTGTTAATTTAAAAACTACAAATGAGGTCCCTTTTAATTAACCGCATTAAACTTGTTCGAAATTTCTTAAAAGGACTCTGCAATTGATTATTCAAATGACGTAATGCTCTTTCAACATAAGAAAAGAAGGGGAAAAAAGAAGTTAAAGTAGAAAGAAATATAAATAAGCAACTAAATAAAATAGCCCTTCTTTTTGGAAGCCCACACAAAGCCCCCGAATGCTTAAAAAATAGTTCTTTGGTACGAATTATTGGCAATAACGCAAATGAGAGCATAGCTAATTACGAAAGGACATTACTTTTATTATAAAACACACTATTTATAAAAATAGCTTTTTCTCTCTACAAACTTTAATCTTCAAAAAGCATAACTTTTACTTTACATTTAATTTTTTTTTCTAATTTCTGGATTATATCTACACATATAGAAGATTTTTTTGTAACCATTAAATTAAGCTATTAGTTCGACCAGCAAAAACAGATAAGCTTTTGTCAGATATATAAAAACAACAAAAAAATAATGTAAAATATTCTTACATTTAAATAAGAAAAATGTAATTTTTTATACATGTATCCCAATTATTTTTCCTTTTTTACTTCTCTTTAATATAAAGGTGGGATTAGTATTTGAAATTTTGTTGCATTAGGTAATGGAAATGTACCAGAACTATCAAATCAGCATTTCAAAATACTTGCAAGCTCGCAACAAAATTATTCAGCATAAATGTTACTTTGAAATATTCTAAGTTTACGACACTAATATACTTTTTAGCTGTTATATATATATAGTGTTTGTAATGGTTCAATGTTCTTGGTTCTTTTGGTTTGATCTGAAGATATTTTAGGATTTAGTCTTCTTTTTAATTTATTGATTGCTATATATATATATATATATATACAGTTAGAAACGTGAAAAAAAGTCGGAAGTTTCTTTTCAATTTATCGTAGTATACAACGTGATATTTTTAATTAAGTTAATTGTCCAGATAGTTATGCAAATTTCAGGGTAGGCTCCCGTAGTTAGTGATGTGAAACGCGACTAAGTGGCGCTTGTTTAGTAGAATGTAAAGCTACAAACTTATGAAAGGGACTTTTATAGAAATTTTTTTGTAATTATAGAACAAGTATGTTTAAATGAAGAGAATGACAGACAACCACCAGTGGAAGCAATTTCAAGCCCCAGACGGTTTTACACAATAAGTATTATGATTAGACTGAAAAGATCATGTAGGTTTTCAACGACGAATTTCAGATCGAATCCGTCTTGACATGTCCGCGATGCACTGGCAATGCCGAAGACAATTGAAACAAGGAAATATGGCCAATTCAAAAGATGATGGTGAAACGAGAGTGACATTTGTAAGCGGGTTCGAAGTATCTGTCGCAGGGAAATGATGAAATTAGGGATTTGATCCCTAAGGTATATAATCAATTCACGGAAGATAATAAAATAAAAGTTCTTTGGGTCATTTCCTTGAAGAAAGTAAGTGATTTGATCAAATCCCTGAACTGTTTTAGAGAAAAGAGAAAACGAACAAGTCATACAACTCACGCAACTCTCTCTATATGTTTTTTCGCTTGTTACCTTTCCTCCTTAACTCCTTTCCACACGACTCCGGCATCTATATCGGCAAGCGCCTTAGCAATATGTGAGGAAGGATACGTGCATTTTCATTATAGTTTTCTATGTTTCGAGTATTTTTTAAATACCTACCTACCACAAAATGAATTGAGAAATAGAAAAATTTGATCAAATTTATATCTGAAGAACATTTTAATGAAACTATCAGGACGTTTTTGCAAAAGAAAAACATTTGTGGACTCGCGAAAGGACAGAAGAAGCTGTAATGATTAATCAAAATTATCCCAACAACTTAAATTCCAATGTACACATAAACAGTGCTATTAGGGAATCAAATACCATGCTATCGAAGTAGGTGCTTATAAACTTTGATTTTGAAGAGAATGTCCGCATTCGATCGAGTTGCAAAAATAGAATTAACGGAAATATTTTAGCACATATTTCGGGAAACAAATCATTCAATATGCTATGGAGGAAGAGATAAAAAGCTGTATGATTGAAATTTGTGAAATACCAAATACCTATATATACTTCAGTTTTTAAAGCTGTTCAAAGTGTGCCAGTCAAATTTTTTTTTCCAAACAAAAAGATTCTTGATTAGTTAATGGTATTTAGTGACTCCAATCAACGAGGTTAAGTTAATTTAGATGACTTGCAACCGATCCCAAACACAAATTGTGGCTGTTGTTGTGTCCTTCCCAAATGGAAGGAAGAAAATCTGTCAGAGCCTGAGACAGGTTGGAATTTTAGATGTATACCTATCATTGGACGTAACCTTGAGAGAACACCATACAGGTAACAGTACGATTTAGCTTGATTCCACCCTAATTTAGAGGGAAGACACCAGGGGTGTCAGAGGGGCCTCCCACCTCTCTTTCCCTTCCACCAACCTAACGAGAGTACTTGCAGCTCGACAACTATTTAGAGCATTCCCATGCCTGAAAGGCACTATATATTTACAAGTATCCACGTCTTCTCCGGGATTCGAACCCAGACCCTACGGCACAGTAGCCAGCGTCACTAACCACTATACTGGATGGGTAACTAGATATAAATTACATATGACTATTAAATAAGCAGGACCACGAGACGAAATTCAGCTTTCACCGACCGTTGACTTCAAGAAGATCTTCTGAAGTAGATAAGGAGCTATTAAAATATTTTTGGAAGTTGGTTGTTACCTCATATACTACAAAACGACAAGGGTTAGACCTGTGGCTAAAGTGCAAAATTTTAAATGATAGACCTGGACATCCAGCTTATCTCGGATCCGTCGAGCTGTTAAATCAAGATGTTGAAATTATGTTATGTGCTTGTTTAATTGACGATCACACAAAAAATTGGGCAACATTTTGTTCAATTCCAAAAGATTTAGTACTAAAAGACTTACCAGTAGCTCCCTTAGAAAACAACAACGATGCTTCAGCTTAGAAAGTAAGTTCTACAAGTCTCTGACTAAATTGATTTACAATGCTTAAAATTCAATGATCTTATATAAGTTAAATCAATTAACAATAACACTTTAATGTCAACAGCTGATTTACTACTCAAAACGGCTATAGAATTAGAGAATTTAAAAGAAATTGAAATTTTTTTTTATTGATAAGAAGACTATACTCGAACCAGTTAATAACTCTACTTCAACTTTTGTTTCAGCATTTGAAGCATCTGTAGTGTTAGTTGCAACAGGAGGGGAAGTAGAAGTCAGTGACAGTAAAGTACGTTGTGTTTTTTGGAGAACAAAATCAACCGAAGTCTATTCATGTGACATTTGTAAAATTCCGGTGCACTCAATATGTGTGAATACAATAAGAGAAAACAGTATAGACTAAAAATTATATGCTGTTTACTTCAAAAAGAAGAGGGCATTAAAGATCAAAGACAAATGCTGCCAGACACTTGAAAATAAAGTTGAAAAAATTAGTTTACTAATGAACTACACAGCTGGAGCATGTACCTAAGGTAGATAGAGGTCTATTAGGTGGAAATAACTTTTTAAGGATCGTATTAAATTTAAAAAATAATTTATTAGCTCCTTTAGCTGGAATTATAAAAGATTGGCTACCCAGAAACGCTTATCAAACAACAATATATTTACTGAAACAGTTCCACAGATGAATCTAAGTCTACATGAGATTGTAGGGAAGTTATCCTTTTTTAGAGGTTGAAAGGATTTATGAAGTGTTCCTGTGAGTAATCCAAATTACATCACAGAACAAAAAGATTGGCTTGCAAAAAATAATGTATTTTGTAACTCGAAATTCAACTACTTTAATGAAATTGAATACACATTTTTAATAATTAATTAAATATATTAAAATATTTAAAAAATAAAAATATTTAAAGTTTTACTGGAAAAAAATGGTTTTAAAAAAATATCAGCTAAAATATCTATTTCTCTTTTGTTAATTCATTTCGAATAATTAATTTGTATATCGATGGCTATTGTATTTATTTACTCTACATTTAATAAGGCACGAGCTACTGGAAATAAATACTTTTAAATTATTTTAACAATATTATTTCCTCTTTTCAATAAAACCGTTAAGAGATAATTAACCGATCAAATCACTGACTTTCTTCAGGGAAATGACCCAAAGATTTTTATTTCAACATCTTCCGTGAACTGATCATATCCCTTAGAGATTTAATCAAATCTCAAATTCCAATATATCCCTCCGACATATCCTTAGACATGCAGTAGTAGTTTTGATATGTACTTATTTCTCCTCCCATTTTAATACATGTTCATTATGTCCTTTCGGGTTAATGTACGAGTATCACAGCCATAATTATAACCTTTTGAATGATTTCTTGTAGCGTGTATCAATGTTCCCATAAAATTGATTCCACACCGTGGTTGGTTCTTCTTGCAATGGAGACGGGTTACTAACAAATACATATCAAAATGATACAAGGTTCTCAAACGACTCAAGTTTCTATTTGTCCAATGATAGTCATTGTGTAAGAATGTGATACCGACGTGGTGACATGCCCGATACGGTTGTATCCATGGAATGTCTTAATGTGGCAAAATGTAGCCCCATGGTTTGATATGCATCACGGATACTGGCAGGTTACTTCTAGTTGATAATAGGGCACTAAGAGAAAATAACAATATGCGTGGATGATTTGTTGAGGGGTCAGGGTTATCTTCAGAGGTTTATTCTGCTCTTCTGCGGGATATTGCCCAAACACTTACTGCAAGCATTACAAAAATATATGAGCAAGAGGTATATAAGTATCTTTTTTTTTCTTCCGTTATTCACGCATGATTACTCAAAATCAAATGCTTCTACCACATGATTGGACGTTACTTGTAATCCACGCCATCATAGTGTCTCTGAAGATGAACTGTGACAAATGGAGGATAAAGAATGAAAACGCATCTATCAACGTCACCCATAGACTAATTGACTTCTTGACTTGACCTCTTGCTTTGTGCATAGCTGTTCGCTTCGGTTTTAAAACGTCTGAATTATTTTTCTCGTTGTGTATTATAACATCGTTTAAAATTAAAATCAGTTACTATTCACACTCTCTCTCTGTTTGTGAGTTTTTTCACTTTCCAATAACTTTTTTTGGTACTTTATTATCAATGCCATGTAGTGTGTTACATGGCTTAATTCCTTAAGTTCAATTTTTTTACATCACACTTTTCTTAAAAACGAAAAATAATTATATGGGTTTTATATAATCTTGCTGATTCGACTAATATCGAGCTAAGAAAGTTTTTAGAAATAATTTTATGTCATTCTTCCATTTCTTAACTTTAAAAAAGTTTGTGCTTCTATGCATGGAAATGCATATAATACTCACATTTATTTTGGAAATAAATTCGAAAAATAATCTTTTTTCTAGATTGACGTACCTATAATTTATATAAAGTTATAGTTAGTAGAATATCCAGATGCTTCCTAAAACTAACTATCTATCTACAACCTATGAAAAAACTATCTATCCAAAAATTAATTATCTATCTGCTCGTATTTATCCAAAGAAAAAACACCAGAACTATTTTTGTATTTTTAAAATATTGGAAGATTATACACCTGAAATACTTAAAAATTAAATAAATACTAGCTGAGGACTGGATTCGTAGCTGGTTAAGTATGTTATTTTGATAAACTATAATTATATGTCGAAAAGTAATGAGCATAAGCCTTTTTGAACGAAAATATTGCCAATTATTCAATAAAAAGTCAAAGAAAATATATATATAAAAGTTCCGAGACATATGTGAGTTTTATTAAAGCTTAGAAAAACCTTTTCAATATAATACTTCTGAATAAAAGAACTTGTGAATTATTGAAGATTCTTAAGGTTCCGTACCGTTTTCGTACTTATAGATTATATAATTACTATATTTTAGATATATTTAACAACTTTTATAGAAATTATGTCCTTGTGTGTATGCGAGAAGATACTACATTTCTGAAAATGACTCATTGATATTCTATTAATAACTTCAAGAGAGAGAAATAGGAGAATATATGAACGCACTCTCTCTCTTCTTTTTGGAAATAATTATAGGATTTGTGGAAAATGAAAGGAGTACTGGTTAACAGAAAATTAGCTCGGTATAATTAACAGTTAGATCTTTGCAGTTATTTTGAGAGGATTTGAAAAGGCCTGTTTATACATGTGAGTATTTTATAAGTCATATGCGTTAAATTATGCATTTCCTTTGCCGCTAAGTTGAAAGATTTCTAATATTAATTCCAATTATAAATTACAGATCTTGTGCTTCTATGTCTTTGATGTTCAAAGGCTCATACGAATTCTAATGAAATTTGATTCACAAGAATTATAAGCATTTTAACAAAGAGGAACCGAGTTATAAACTGATATATCTTCTGATTTTAAAATAACATTCATATAAATGAGGACGTTTCTTGTGAAATATTTAAAATAACACATTAATGTATAATTAAATATTCGTCATATATCCATTCTTAATATGATATAAAATTTACTGAATTGTACTTGAAATGTAATTTTTTGTAAATGATATATTATTATCTAATTGATTTAAGAAAATGCAGTTTAATACAGTTTTTTTCGTGCAATATTTTTTTGAGTCACTCCATTGAAAATTAAGATATATACATAAATAAAATACTTAACTTTGAAAATTTTTTAATCCGTTAGAACTAATTAATTAAACTTGCACTCTTTAAAGTAAACATCAGTACAAGGAGAGCTATAAAATAATCTCATAATACAAAAGAACAGTATGATTTTTTTAAAGCAGTTTTAACTCTTAAAAATGATGAGTAACCCGAAAACATTAATATTTCACAACACAAAATTTATTTTTGAAAACTCTAAATGTTTTTAAAATTTATTTATGTTTTTACACATAAAATCAGGTTTTGCACATAAACTTAATTTGATGTTCAAAGAAAAAGTTTTTCTTTTCATTAATACACAAAAATAAATTACACTTTGTGAATTTGGAGTGAGGTTTTAATTGAATGTTTCTTAAAGCTTGCATCCTGGTGTAGTAAACACTGCCTTTTTTGAACATGAACTATTGCACCCTGGGTCTTGTTCAGTCTCTTGATCGTCTTCTTTAGAATCTGACAAAAATTCCAGCAGATTATTAGCTGGTACTTCTTCATCTGAAGAATTATCTGGTAGTGCATCACTGCATTCGGATGGTAGGTTCTGTAATAAATCCAAAGCCTCTTGAAGACTGGGCATTTTTACAGACATTCTAAGATGATGGAAAAATTTAAAGCAGCTTGAAAGCACTTTATTATGTCTAAATATGATTTACAGACAAAGAAATCAAAATAATAACTTTTAAATAAAGAATAGGTATTTCTTTTAATTGTGTGGCAAGCAAAAGTTAACTCATATTCAAATCTCAGAATTTTTTGAAAACATTAAAAGACAATAAAAAGCAAAATAAGCAAGTTAAACCAAAAAGAAATGACAAAAGTGCGCATCTCTATTACACTTCAATAATGACGCTACAACACAATAGAAAAAAAATTATAAACAACACAGACGAAAAGTAAACTCTAAGTGCTTTCTCTAACATTTAACTACTGGTGGTACTAATACATAGTACAAAATTATTCAACAGTAAAATCAGTTATATAAACTGTTCTCTTAAAATAAGTAGACAAATTGTATTCTAAGGCCTTAACTAACATACACGTAAAAAAACACTTACCTTATGACTAACAGATTTTTCGGAACAAAAATGATAATTGTAGCAATCGGATCAAAATGGCAACTGAATACGCATTTTTAGGTCTAAAACTAGACACCTTCCACGCTAAAATACTCATCATAGAACCCATGCTGTTATCCTGTAAGAGTGGAATTAGAATAGTGTTCCTGATAAGTAACGTCAGAATATTAATAAAATTGATCATTCTATGTAGTTTTAAATTGTGTGGTACCGTACGTAGATAAAGGGTTAGCGTATTTTTTTTTATTATTGAAAACAATTATAAAATCCCCGTGTAACATAAAGTATCACACGGTTCTTACAAAAGTAAGTATAGACACATATTACAAAGGAAAGGAAAAACATTTAAAGCCATGAAAGATTACAAATATTTACAATAAATTCACAGAACTTTTCAAAAGCACTTCTGGTGGAAATAAGTTGGTGAATATTCCGAGGCCAATTAATATTAAGTCTCTTGAAAGCCAGTCTTTAGATGTTTCATTCTCTTTCAAACTTGGAACACAGAAGGAGCACATGTTCAAAATTTTCCTCGCCACCAATATCACAATCACACGAAGATAACTTTTATATTATTTATAAAAAAAATATTTTATAAGTAATGTAATAAAAATAACCTAATATTATATATTATTAATTTAATTATTTTATAATTATATAAATATTTAATAATTATTTTTTATTAAATTTTTTAAATAGTAAAAAAAAAACAATCGCGCCATTCGAACTTTAGGTGCCCGCGTGGTAAACAGGTATGTGCCACTGCATCTCTAACGCTAATTAAGATTTAAATCTATAAAAAACTAAGTATGAATTTCGAAGGCTATTTTCTCCAAATTTACTGGCCATTCGTTATTAATACATAGATTGTTGAACACCCTAAGGAAGTATTACTATTACGCAAAGTCTCGTCCCCAAATGAATTTACATAGTCGTACCCTCCCCTTGTAAGAATTTTTCGTGATAGGGTTAAAAAATAGAGGGAATGCGATTACGAAATTGATTATATGAATCAAAAGTCAATGTTCGGCCCTACTGCAGTTATTTTTCTTCTTTAAAAAAAGTCAATATTAGCCAGTTAACTGTAGCAACCCCGCTTGATAGCACTTAAATATGTGTGCCACGGAAATGGGGCAATGGCAAGTATACTCGTGAGTCACAGAGTAAGTGTCGCTGTTAAAATATTGGATCAAAGAGATGGGTTTATTTTATAAAATTGCCAATATTATTACAAACACTCATTTGTTTGATTAACATAAACATGCGTTACATGTCTTGACACTAAGAACGCTCTGGAGTATGTGCAGTAGGGTTGATCACAATCGTCTTACCAGAAAGCATCCTTGCCATTTTACCCTAATAAAATAATTGTTATTTCAGCAGCACATCATTGGGACATTACTCTACTGTCAGCACATGTTCTAACATCAAACAATTGTCATTTATACCACGCGATAGCTAAGTAACTTCAGGCCAGCAGCTATCAATGGGCTCAGCACCTGGTCGAAAAAAATAATATGTCAATGAATAAAATATCAATGTCCTTTTAAATTATTTAGTTAGCAAATAATTATAATAACCACTAGATCGGTATCAAGGAGCATTCAAGGATAACTTTCACTTCAGTTTGGAAGCAGATTATTAGAACAATTATAAGCGAATGAAACTGAGCCAGTTTCCCCAAATATATTACCGTTTGAAGAGACATTCTGATGTTAATTCTCAAATAATGATGTGGAGGATTATTTCTTGGTATTTGGTCTCCTTTAAAATTCCTACAGATAATTATGTGTTATAATATCTATTTTGAACTTCAGTCATTGAATTTTTTACCATCCACAATTGAATCTAGTATTTCTTAGAAAAAAGTTTGGGAAATATTTATATAATTAACTTTTATACTGTCAAGCTCTTTTGATGATTTGGGTACGTAAATTGTCAAAAATAATTTTATTGTGAAAATCAAATGTTTAGTACAAAATAAAATATACTTAACAGTTAAAAATTGGTGTTTTGAATAACACGGGGATGGCGAACCAGTGACACGCGTGTCATTGATGGTACGCGACACAGTATTTTTGGCACGCCAGTGATCAAAATTGTTTGCATTTTATTTTAAAATTTCAAACTTCACTATAAAGTGTTACGAACAAACGCAAGTGATGGGTCACGTGGTTGTGGGGAGCTCACTCGTTGGTTATTATCTTGCCTTACTTACGTCGTCGACTACAATTGCTTATGATGTGAAGTCTTCCTACACATATCGTAGTCAATTTCATTGACGCAACTGCATTTTAAAGATTATCTGTGTCATATTTACGATTTTTAACTATTATTTAACATGGCTAGTTCAACAAAAGAACCAAATATGTAAGATAGTAAGTGTGATAGAGAATTTCAAATTTGGTGGACCGAGAAACATGGTATTATTAGTAAAAGCGACAAAGCGGTGTATGTTTAATGTTCTGGAATAGTGGTATGCAGAACATCACCTGTGTAAAATGATATTTTGAAACAAATCACAAATCCTCTTGTCAAAAAAAGTGGACCACAGCAAAAATAATTAATTCCTTAGAAACCGTTTGGCACATGACTCCAATTTAGCATTTATTCTACAGAAAGTAACATCTTATAATTCAAATATTTAGTTATTTGTCATCCCCACACAACCTGAAACAACAGAAGTCACACTAATGTTACTTTAATTTGAATTACACGTATAAAACTATAACATATATAACTATAAATAGCAAGAAGGTATTTTTTCGTAGTAAATAGAGTTTTGTGTTGTTAGTACTTAGTTTTATTATTTTTCCAATAATTACAAGTCAAAATTATTTGACGGCACGTCTAAACCTCATTATACACTTCTTTAGAAAAAATGGCACGTTGATCCTTAAAGGTTTGCCACCCCTGGAATAACATGCATAAACACTTTTAAGGCTTTGAGGCAACTGCATATTCCCTTCAGTTGGCTACCTCACATCATGGTAGTGATAAAGTTCATTTCTAGTGGAGCATTATTTTTTAAAATAAATGAATAAAAATGAATACATATTAGTAGTTTAACGATTTAGTAATGTGTGGTGTAATTGGAAACACTTCAGATCAAAGACCTCATCACCAATCAAAGCAAAAAATCTTTTCCTTTTACATCTTTTTCCATTTGCATCATTTTTAGAACAACGAACTTTACATTGTTCTTAGGCTTACGTATCGCAAAAGTAAAAGAAATATGAGATATAAAATATCGTTCAGTAAGGTAGGTTGGTAGGTACGATTTTTTTTGTCCAGAAAATGCAACATCATATTTATAAAAAAAACTGTTATACAACTTGGGTTTGAAATTTTAAAAATGTAATGTTTCTAAAACACAGTTTTATAGAACAAAGATGAGTTTTAGAGTACCTTTTCTAGCAAATGTAAAAGATGTCATGTCCGAAATAATCTCAGGCATGACAATTAAAAGGTTTATTTAAAATATCGTATTAAATCTTTTCGTATGCTTGCTAGAGATTCTATAATACAATTAGCATTCAGTTAGACTAGCAACTAATTAGTACCGCAAAAACTCAAATTAATAAATTAATTGCATATCTTATTATAGTAAATTTCATGCTTATTGATAGTAAAAATTAATTTTTTTTCTGAAAATGTAAGTCGAAGTTAATATATTTTTTTGTTTGTTTAAAATAATAAAAAAAACTTTTACAGAATTGATTTTTTATGTTTACGATTGAATAAATGGTCTGTATACACACACTCAAAAGAGTTTAAAAATTATTTTTTGTTCTAGCATATTTAAAGATAGACAATCACGTTGACTATTCTATTTGTGATTAGTAGCAGAGACATTTTCAATTTTTTTTTTTTTTTTTCAAAATGAGTGCAAAAACAAAAATTAAGTTAGCTTTCTCCGAGACAACATTAAATAATTGCATTAATCTCGAACACATGTGAAAAACCTCTTATCTTTAAATTATAAATGGTATGCTGTTAATTAAGAATTATTCCTATAAACTTCTAAACATAAAAAAGAAAAATTCACACTGCCATTGTAGGATAATTATTTTACTAATTAAAACCTTTAAAAGTGGCGGTTGCTGTGGCAACCAGCAAACCCTTTTTATGAATATGCGTGTTGTCTCTTAGAGAATAAAATATGTGGTTTATTATTCTACAATACTGAAAAAGAGTATTTAAAAGTCGTAAGGCTTAAACTGCTATCACATCAATAAAAAATGTAAAAAATCAGAAAAGTAAAATATATTCTTTTTAAAAAAATAAATTCTAAGAATTCGGTGAAGATATTTTAGAAAAAAAATTAAAACACTAAAATATGTATACAGAGTGAGTAAAAATGATTCACCCGATTTAAAAAAAATCATATTTTTGGAACTGCTGCATATATGTTTCAATATTTACTACATGAAAGTAAAAAGAAATGTACCAAGTTTTTCCCATCAATAGTCAACAGCATATTCAAGATCGCTGCGATTGTATTCCACACATGGCGGCAATGCCATAGAAAAATTTTTGCGTATTATAGTATTTTCAGTTTTTTCTGTGCAACCTGCATTTAGGAATCTTTACGGAAAAGAAGCCCCAGCCAACATGAGTATTCTGTGATATTATCATCAATTTAAAAAAAAAAAAAACAGATTGCTTGCATAAAAATAAAATCAATGACCGGTCAAGCGTCTTGTAGGAGAGGGTGAAGCAAAGTTATGTTCGAAGTCCGCCGAAGTCTCCAAGAGTTGCCACTTTTAGACTTGCCCAGCAAAACGATACGGAAACTTTTAGTAAAAACAAATTTCCAGTCATATCATTTGCAATTGACAGAACAAATAATATAGGACGACAAGTAAGTATTTGTGCAGCATTACGAAGCATTTTGATAGAGTGATGCTACAAAATGTATGGAGCGAACTGGATTACAAATTAAACGAATGCCGACTCACAAGCGGGTCACTCATCAGACCTTGGTATATTTATCTTTACATTCATGTATGACGTATCGTGAGATGAGCCGTAGTTTCAATAATATGATTTTTTCTATTCATATATGCATTATTTGTACTTATCCTGCAATAAAAAATTCTAGTAAATATAGATAGTTTCTTTTTGATGCATTGCAATATTTTACATTATGGATAAATATGTATTATCCGTATGATGTCTTATTAATATGAGAGCAAAACACTTTAGTTCATAATTGAACATAAGGTATATACACGCTAACATATAAATTATAATTCAAATATTCGCCTCAAGTTGCTTCAAGATAGGATAAATATGTCCTTTAAAAAAAAATCTTTATCTTACTGTGAACGCGTTCTTTAATTTTTTTCTGCTGTGTAATCGTTACCTTTTTTTACTAGTTTTTTGATAAATTATCTATGTGTTCTCTAATTCGAATTTTTAAGTTTGTATGAATTTTTGAAGCACAAAAGTAGTGTGGTTGGATTTGGAAGCAAAAGTGTATTAAAATAACTTGAAATCGAATCTTGTGCCTATCTTCATAATAATTAATAAAGTATTTATTATATTAAATTTTTGATAAGATCCAAGTATTTTTGTTTTACTAAATTCTCTCTTTTCATTTAATCCAGTCTTTCTACAGTTATAAAGACTATCAAATGAAAGCTTTCACAATCATGAAATTATTGTGGTTACTGATGACAACAGAGCACAAGTACGCGTTGTTAGCATCATTGTACGTAAATATGTGTCGTCAATGAGATGACCATCAGGTGATAAAAGGGCTCCGAAATGTCCTGGATTAGATCGCTGCATATGTTAGGTACCATAAATCTATTCTGAAAGATAAAAAGGATGCTTATGATGCTCTTTAAGTCTTCGATTCAGTAAAGGAGAAAAATATCTGGGATTATTTGTTTACAATACTTTTGTTTGTCAGGTGGCATTAAGGAATAATGATTATAGTGTTTGTTATAAGAAAATTCCTTCAATGTTCAAATAAAAATAGTACACTGTTTCGCTCGTTCAGCAAAATGTTTACATTAACAAAGCTTTTTTACAAAAAAAATTGATATTTTAAAACAAAGTATAGATTTGAAGGTAGTTAAAAATGTATTTTTAAATATTTTACGTTAGAATGATTTCAAGTAAGTATGAAATTTTATTAACCGTTTAATATTTTACATCTAGCTAACACAATATGATATTATTAATTTTTCTTTTAATGTTGTGTTAAATTCTCAAAAGGGAATTGAATATTTTGTGCAACAGTTTTAAATAGGAAATCAATTGATATTGATTTTTTAGAACAATTGTTTTTTGAAAAATTTACCTCATTGTGTACTACAGAAATTAACCTCAAACTAACAAAAATGTACTTGAGAAATTTTTTTTTAAATAGTGTAACAGTGTTACGAGACACACATACAACAGTGAATTCTAGAATATTTTCGTATATTTCTCATTCTATTTAATTAAAATACCACAGAAAGCCGAATTTTACATTTAATCACAAAACATTGGGAAATTAATACATTCAGAGATTCAGTCTAATCATACATGTAGTTTTTAATTGTTATTGTATTATATATTGATATGTTCAATATAATTTTATAATGCGTAATCGCTTGTATATTTGTAACTTTCTTCAGTTATTTAAGAAGTATATACTAGTGCTTTCAATATCCTCAAACAGGTGTATATGTTACAAGATGGGTGATATGTATTACTCAATCAAAAAATAAAATAATTTGACATACTGTGTTTTATAATTCCTAAATATAAAATACAATTCTGAGTTCTCACAAGTAATTCAAATTAGTATAATATTTTATTTTAAGCTTTCAGTAAATTTTACACACAGTTCCCTTACATTATTAAAAGACAATACATGACAAAATCCTCTGGTTTATTTGCTGCAGATTGCAATTTAAATTTAAATTTTAAAACATACCTTTCTTCATATCTTACATCAGTAATAACATACCTTTACGCCATACTGTACTTAGGTTTAATACTATGAACTGCTAAGTAGGGATAAGGACTTTATTTTAATAAAATATAAGACTATACTTCTGTGACTTAACGGTCGATTAAAAGTTACATGATCCGCTTCCGAATGCTACTGTTCTTTAAATAGGCACGCGTATGCGAAATTTTTGGGCAAAAAGTAAAGGCGCAAATAAGTAAATGCTCTCTGATATAAGTAAGTCCATCTCAAATATTAAGTTCATTTTGTTGCATTACAAGGCCTTCGAAATAGTTTTACTGATAGCAGCACACAAAAAAGAATCGTATTTCAATAGGACGTTTATATACGTCCAGGGCACTCAACGCACAGGTTGAGTGAGACATATATATACACAGGTTGAAGTTAAAGGGTTAAAATGTCTCACCTTTACCCATTAAGCAATGGAGGAAAAATACTTGTCTTTACCTCCCTTAAAAGACATTTAATACTAGAACAGCTCACTTTGATTCGATTAATTTAGAAAGAAATAATTTATTTTATGGTCATTTCATTGAATATGAAATCTTCGTCACGTAAAAAGGAGCTGTTTTTCTCATGTGATCTCCCTTCTGCCATTCAGTTCTTAAGTAAAGAATGTTGTGGTACATATTTTTATGACTCAGGGATTAAATTGAACTTTTGAACAGCTTACAAAGGTACAGAATATGTCTGACTAAAGAATATTTTATTGCATTTAGTGTTATGAAATTTGTGAGAAGGTATAATTATTTGATGTGCAATTACAAGTGATAAATGAGCCAGAACACTACTTTTTCAGAATTAGCTACCAGTACACGACGAAGTATTTGTTCTCTATCATTTAGCTGCTTAACTTAAAAGTTACACGATTCGCTATCCAGTACCACAGTTTTTCACGTAGGTGCGTGTATGCGGAACTTTATGAATAAAAGAAAAGGTACAGATAAGCACATTTTTCTCTGAAATAAGTAAATTCTTTTCAAAGACAGTAAATGTCGTTCTATTGTATTCCAAGGCCTTCCGAAGAGTTTTACTGATAGCAGCTCAAAGAAAAGAATTGTATTTCGGAAAGACGTATATATACGTCCTGGGCACTCAACGTATCAGTTGAGTGAGACAGATATGTACAGCTGTGAAAATTATGGAGTTAAAAAATCATAACACGCATTTGTTATACATTTTAAGAATTCAGATATAACTTATTAAACGATAACGTTAAATTTTATAATGATTAGCTTTGATTAACAATATTCTATTGTTTAAGTTAAATAGTACATAAATACAAGGGGAAAAATGATAACATGGCTCTCAAACATGAATGTAATTTGTGAGAGTCTTAATATAGCTTAAAGTTTTTACTAAGCATACAATGTGTGAAACAAAAAATAAATAAATAAATAAAAATACGAGGCTAAGTGTGTAGCTTCAAAAAGAATGGAGTTGGCAACAACTGTTTTGGTGATGCCATCCCACGTATCTACTCTATCCACATGGCCAGTTTCGTCCTAATCGGTCACTCCAATTGGGAATAATGCGTCATTAAATGGACACGTGTAACTACATTCTGCCAGAAAACTTTCGAATCAGCTTTAAGTTTCATATGAAACTCAAGAACTCATCCACAAAAGCATTTAAAAGATTAACAAAGGCTTATGGAGATAAAACTTGTCATGTGTTTATGTGTTTGAATTGTACAAATTGTTTTCAAGGGGATTGGTCAATGTGGAAGATGATGAACCTGCTGGGCACCAAAGGTCAGTGATTACCTATTAAAACATTGTCAAAATCAAAATTCGTGATATGAGTCGGTTCCCACTCACATAAGCGTTCAGACTGTTAATGAACACTACAGCATTTAAGTACTAAAAAAAAGACATCATGAAAAGTTTAGGGGGAAAAAGCCAGAATTGGGGGAGTTATGAAAGGCTGTTGCGCCAAAATAATGCACCCGCTCGCACGGCTTTATCTCTCAAGTCGTTTCTTACGAGTAAAAACATTACTGTGATGGGACATCTTCCTTATTCACCTGGTTTGGTCCATTTGACTTCTATGGTATTTCCTACAGTTAAATCTTGCTCAAAAGGGAACTCATTTTCTCTCAGTTGAAGAGATTCAGGCAAAAATGGAGAATCTCTTATGGGCCTTCCAAAAACCTCGTTTCCGAACTGTTACTAGCAATGACAGCACCAAATGCAGAAGTGCTTGAATGCGCAAGAGAACTGCTTTGAAGGTGATACAGTCACGGAGAACTGATTCTGTTGGTACAATGATTTATTGGACTAGTCTCAATTTTTTTTTTTGTCACACTTTGTGAATAAATCATGCACAGTTGTTGCTGTGTAGTATAACGGCACTTAAACAATTTTATGAAGGTGAAGAGATTTTGAACATTTATTTACTTAAATAGAAATACAGAAGAAATACATAAAATATTGTGAATTTCAAATCAGAGAATAAAATGAGTATAAAAATATGAAATGCCTCGGATATTATGTTTGTGTACTTGGTGAAGGGTTTTGGTTTTAATATGAATTTGATTGTTTTTTCTCTTTTGTGGCATCCCCTATGTATTGTTTGGCCAATACTGGTCCATTAATAAAGTATTTGATATGCGTGTCAGAAATAAGGAAAATAAATAATGATTCGAAGCTGAAATTTTCAATAAAACATATAGAAGATAAATACGTTAAGACGAAAATTTTGCAAAATAAAGTGGAACTCATAAAGCGTACTGGTTAATCCAAAGTTCTAGTATAAAACCAAGCATATATTTGAATAAAAAATTTAAAACCATTTTTGCATTATTTTTTGCAATTTTTTATTCAAATCCGCTCACACAAATGATCATTTCATAAATAATTAAATAAAAAAAAGCATTTTTTGATGAGTTATACATATTTACATCAGAAACTACGCACCGTTCCACAACTACTGCACTTTCAGTATATACCCCATATAAACCTTACTATAATCCCATTGGTAAATGCTTTATATATATATATATATATATATATATATATATATATATATATATATAATGTAACATGATTTGGAGTACTTCTAAGTTAACGTGTTGTGATTGATAGGAGTAATGAAAGAGTGTAGCCGTTTTCTATTTGACAGTTTATTCCAGGGATTCCACATAACATTCTTTACACCAATGTATGGCTAGATTGGAATCCTACTTTAAACGTCGATTGATGAGAGAGTCCCGTTCGTCCACGCGTAAGAGTTATTCAGCCGAAGTCCAAGTCGAAGTAGTTATGTGGGAGTTGGGTTGAGTTGTACTTGACCAGAAGTGTATCCAACTGACATATAAAGACTGGGAATTCATCACACACACACACACGCACGCACATACACACGCACGCATATACACACGCACGTATATACACACGTACACACAGAAACACGTTTAAATATGGGGGCTTAATTTGGAAAACTGTTATATTGCCAAAGTTCTTATTCCCTTGACATATAATGACTTCTGAAATACAAATTCATGTCGCATGTCTTTCTGGACTTTGACATCAAGAACTGTCTTCGGCGGAACTGTCTAGGTCAAGAAATATATGTCGATTCCCTTTTGTTTCCAATGCTCAAAGTTCTGCTCACGCTCAAAGGTATCGAAAATTCGCATTTCCGGGAGAACAAGAAAATGGGCATCATACTCCTTTAAAATATGAAGCAAATTGTAAGAATAGTTCCTTCAATCAATCATAAACATGTTCTACCATTTGGAATTTTTTGATAGACTATAAAACTACTGACTGTCTATATAGGAGAATTAAGAATAGCAAAACGGTTTTATTTAATTTAATTACTCTCTTTCAGCTTGAGTCATGGAAAAAACGTAAATCTATACTTTGCACAAATAAAATAATTTCATTATAAAACGTACCGCATGCAAGATGCAATTGAATAATTCCCGATGCCATATATTATTCTAAGTCTTAAGAATAATTCATTAAATCGAAACTTCTTAAAACTACGTGATGGGTGTGCAACTATTTTTCATAAAAAATCAATGTAATTCAGGACTAAGACTGTCGTTATAAATATAAAAAAAGTGTAGCTCCCCTTGCATATTTATTAACCGATTTCATTGAGCTTGGAAACACTGAGAAAAGAACATATGGAAAAGAATAAAATTATGTTTAGGCACAATAAAATGATTAAAACTAAGAACAAAACCATAATGATACACATACTTTCAATGAACCATACAAATGTCCTACCAACTATTTTTTTTTAATTTACTAATAAAAAGCACCGATTTTAAATTAAAACATCAACCAAATATTTTTTCATGTTTTACATTCTTTTATGCTTCTTCATATTACTCTATTCATATTTAACGAAAGTAGTTTTTCGTACAATACATATCAGGTGATTAAGAAGGTTTTGTTTCTATAAATAAGGACATTTCTTTAACAGGGAACAAAATTTTCCTGATAACCCAAGAAAAAGAATATACTTTTAAGAATAATTCAAAGCAATGATATAAGGTATTGTGAAATTATTAAAATTTATATAAAGTTTTCTTTGATATTAGTAATTACCGTAAAATCCGGCGTATAACACGCTCTTTTAACACAAAAAATAAGCTCGAAATTTACGGGTGCGCGTTATACGTCCGGTATAAAAATGAGAACTTTAAAAATTAAAAAAGGTGTGCATAAAAAAATTAAACTTCTATATATATCGAAATTATTTTTATTTAAAAGAAATTAATGACATAAGTTCATAAGTTAAATCATAAGAATTAGCTTATGAGCTTAAAGGGTTGTTTTTCTAGAAATATAATATTTTTTCAAAATCATGTGGTAATACCTCGAATAAATGGCTTTGCAACATAATAACATTGCTAACTTACATTGCGGGTTCCTTCGTAAAAAAAAAAAGGGGGGGGCGTTATAAGGTGAATATACCGTAAAATTAAAAAATGCAGCTTGAAAGTATAGGGGTGTTTGTTATACGCCGGATTTTACGGTAATTGCATGCATGGCTAATAAAAAAGGAAGAATTAATTTTTAAAAAATATGTATATGGATTCCTTGAATAAAACACTGTTTTAATCAAATTGAAGTTTATAGAATAAAAACATTGCATTTATACGCATTAATAAAATTAATTAAAAAATTAAATTATTTTAAGACATATATAGTTTTCTCATATAATTTATTCACACATAAAAAATTACAATTATGTACTTGGAAATATTATAATTATGTATTTTATAGAATTTTGTAAATTAGTTAGGTTTAATGTCTTTTTGCATCAAGTGATGAATAATTTACCTCTCTAGATAACTGTTTAGTTCATTTCATACAATGTTTACAGTCTACAGTCGTACATTATTACAGTTAAATCTTGGTGTACAATGTAAAATAAAGGGCATAGAAATTTACAAATCTATTATATGATTTTCTTGCTGTAATTCAAAAGCTATTTTACAATTGAAATAGTTTAGAATATTAGAATTCTCTGATTCGGGGCACTTTTCAATTATTCTTTAAAAAAAAAAGCTTCATTATAAGTTAGGGAAAAAACCAGAATATCATCAAATTAGAAAGATTAACATTCTGAATTTTAAAAGAATGTCTAATTAAATAAATAAAATATTCAAATTTTTTGGAAAATTATATTTATGGATACGGTTTTTAACGACGGTTGTTGAATTCATTATTCCATTTATTTAACAGTAATTTAATTTTGGATTTTTTTAGAAATATGTTCACATGAAACAAACGAATGCTGAGAATGTGTAAATTCTTTTTTGACAGGGCGTCGTAAAAAAAAAAAATCGATAAAATGAATTGAAAGAAGCTTGAAAGAAATCGATTTTTTTTCTTCAGTAGATAGGAATGCAGAAGAAGAAAAATTATAAAGAAATAGGATCCATCTCAAAAAGATATATAGGCCATAAAATTGATTTATTCTGAACAAATATTGGTTTCCAGTCAGAAAAGAAGAAAAAGTGATAAATCAAAAGAAGAATGTGCGATAATAAAGGGTACAGATATCTATACCTTATTTTCTGCACTGTAATTCTGATTTAAAACAATTTTATCTAAGTTAGAGAATTGGTCAACACATTCGAACACATCTTTGACTATTATGGGTTTCAAACAGAATATTTTAAAACTGAATGCAGTGTAGTTTTGTAAATTTATTTCAAGAGACAAGAATTATTCTTAACTGTATATGGAAAATAAGAACTAAAATATAGAATTAATAAAAGATAATTACTTATTTTAATATATCGATTAATATGAATTTTAAATTGGTTCTACACTACTTGCCATTAAAATTGCCAGATGCTACAGACGTGGAAATTAAACGACAGAAAGAAGGTGATGCTATATGCAAATGATTAGCTTTTCAGCTCAATCAGACAAAGTAGGTACCGGTAGCGACACCTGCAATTTGTTTAGATGAGGAGATTGTTCAACCGGTTTCTCATACACAAATTGCATTTGAACTTTGTTGCCTGGTGAAAAGTTGTTGTGATGCCTCGTGTAAGAAAAAAGAAATGCGATCCAGCATGTGTTTCTGACTTTGATAAAGAACGAACTTTAGCGTACCGGAATTGCAGTTGATCATATCACACTATTCATGCTCGTATCGGTCCAGATCCAATGAATGTTAGCAGAATATGAAACAAATGGTTTCAGGAAGGTAATACGAAACGCCGGACTAGATCTCAGACATGTTGCCCATATGACCTTAATGGATCGTGCAGTCCTGTTACGAGCTCCAAGTGAAGAATTAAGCTCCAAGCGAGCTCCAAGTGCAAGACATCAAGAGTCTGCATTAACGTTTGCAGCAGCATGGACTCTCAACTTGGAGACCTGTTGCTATCTTTGAAGCTGCATCGCCGACGGATGAGTCTTCAAAGCTGTAATCAGCAATTAACCTGGGCGCACAAATGGTGAGACGTCATTTTTTCAGATGAATCCAGATTCTGTTCACAACATCAAGATGGTAGCATCTGTGTTTGGCAGTATCGGGAGGAACGCACATAGGCAACGTGCATTCGTCATCGGCATACTGACCCATCCCTTGGCGTGGTGGTATGGGATGCTATTGGATACAAGTCTCAGTCACATCATTCTCACACTGATGGCATTTTGAAATGTGCATGTTACATTTCTGGTGTGTTACGACCCGTAACTCTACGCTTTATTTGAACCCGCCGAAACCTTTCATTTCAGCAGGTTAATAAATGACCACATATTGCTGGTATTGTACAAATCTTCATTGATACGGAAAATGTTCAGCTTGTGACGGGCTCATCGCGTTTTCTACTAAAAACTCCTCTTGGGTTCTTAGGGGCGGAAAAGGCAAATTCTTTCCAACCAAATCCAGAAGTGGAGCGTGAATGTGCAAATTAGAAACTTTTTAAATAACAGAAGTTTAACGTAAGCGTAGGACCTATTGGGAAGTGAGTATACTAGGCTGAGTTTAAGCGCGTGAACTGAAGGAAGAGAAGAAAGCCGTCATTGAGTGTGAAGCTATCCGTGACAGAGCGATCAAGTCAAGGTGGATACTATTCCATGCGAGATAAACAAAATATATTTAGGATCCGAGAGGATTGCGATTAAACAAGAGATTTAGGTAGGATAATTCTGTTATCTATTAGGACGGTGTATAATTTGAGATTAGGAATAGGTGGGAAGATAGTGATTAAAGTCAAGCTTATTTGGTAATACGTGATGTGTGTTTTCTCACCTCAGATCCGCTAAGTTATAATATAAATATTGTCATTGTTAGTGTTTAAGTTAAAATCTTAATAAAGACATTTTAAGATCATGACAACGCCTAGTTCTTCATTCACTCCCACACCTCTAGATCACGAAGATAAATTAGAAGTAAGGTATACCCCACGGGCGAATACCTTACAAGCTGTTGCCCAGGCCTGCACATTTCGCAGATCTCTTCCAAATAGAAAACGTCTGGTCCATGGTTGCTTAGTGACTGTCTTGTCATCATAAGCCAGTCACTACGGTTGATGAGCTGTGACATCGTGTTGAAGCTGTATGGACATATGTACCAGACATCCAATCTCTGTTTTACTCAATGCCCAGGCTATTAAATGCTGTTATTTCTGATCAAGGTGGTTGCTCCGTGTATACAAAATGAATTTAACATGCTCAGTTTGGATATCAAAATTTCAAAATGCTGACTCTTTTTCCAGAGATATTTACGTTCTCGAGCTGTAAAAGAGCTCTGGTATAATGTAACATATGCCGTATAATGCATTATTTCATTATTTATAATTATATTTAAAAATGCAATATATATTCTATTGATATACATATATATATATATATATATATATATATATATATATATACCGTTAACATAATGGATTGGAAAATTTGAAGGAGCCTACTATAATCTCATCAACTATTGTTATTGGCGAATGAATCTCAATTCTGTTAGGTGCCTTTTACAAGTTTTTCTTACAGTTCAGATTAGGAGGTTTTGGGGTGTGTTTTACCAAGTGTCAGTAAATTTCCGAACGAATGACAAAGACCTTAATTACAAGGATCTGTTTATGTATATATTGGCTTTATTTCAAAAATTTAACTGTAATGCATCTTTAAAAATTCAATTTCTGCACTTTTATTTGAATTTTTCTTCCTTGATATTTGGGGATAAATCAGTAATATAAGCACGGAGAATGTTTTCAGCAAGATATTGCCAACATAGATGAAACGATCCCAGGAGAATTGGTGTACGACAATTAGTTGATCACTGATGAACACTCATCAGAGATGCTTCTTGCTTCCATTACAAGTGAAAAACCAAAGTAAATCAAAAGTCTGAAGCAGCTAAGGGAATTGTAACCTTTATTATAATATACATACCTATATACAATTTTCTGAACAGTGCGTAAAAATAAAACATAAAAAAAACACTCGTATCGACTTTAACTTTTTAATTGTCATTTTCGTGTTCAGCACATTAGATTGGTCATGGAATAAACTATATTCATCTTATAAGCCGGTATTTTTTAAAAAAAATGTTGCCAAGTGTTATTATTGCTGCAGATCAGCGTTTTTCAAATTGTGGGACCCAACCCCCTGTGGGGGGGGGGAGACTGTTAACCCTACGATGAGGGTGCGGGCATATCTAAAAGTAGAAAATGCAGGATTATTTAAGAAAATTATTAATTTACTGAAAGTAAGTAAAACAAAACGCATTCTGAGCTATGAATAGTAACATATAATACTTATTCTATAACTTAAAATATTTATTACTTGAAAATCTCATACACAAAATTTAATAGAATGATGATTTGTACAGTATATAATTAGGTTCGTGTCGCAGCTTTTAGCGTTAATTACTATAACATCCAATGCATTATGATTGTATGGGGGAGGAGGGGGGATGAAGATACAGATCGAAAGTTGCGTCGCCAATATTGAAAGTTTAAGAAGCACTGTATTACAGAAATAAATAAATGCACAGTAATGGTAATTAACATTCCATCAAAATACACTGATAAGATATGAAAAAGATAAAAAAAAAAAATTCAAAATAAGAATAATTATTATAGCACCCAATGCATTGTAATTGTATGGAGAGGGAGAGGGCGATGAAAATACTGATTGAAAATTGGGTCGCCGATATTGAAAGATAGAGAAGCAATGCTGTAGATTTTTAATTTCCCTGCATTTTGAAATGGAGAAGAAGACATGAAACCTTGTAGCTAATTCTTCCAAAATTTTTAGAACACCAATTGAAAACTTAGAGGCTCTCTTAAATTATCCCTTTATATTATTTTTATTCAAACGATTAAAGAAAGATATCCAGCAAACGAGTGGCTCCATATCTACACTGACGGCTCATACCTGCCGGAAACAAACGGAGCCGGCGCGGGATAGTTCTGTTAGCTCTTTGAGGGCTCATTGGCCATGGGAAGGAACGCCACCAACTACAATGGTGAGGTATTGGCGGTCTGTGAAGCTACAACGCATTTACTATCTTCTTGCCTAGCTCCTGCAAAAGTTGTCTCCTTTATAGACTCCCAACCTGCAATTTTAGCTTTAAGCAGTAATTAACCAACTAACTCCATTTACACAATTCAGTGCCGAACTAAAATTGCAGATCTCATCTCATATGACTGGACTGCGGCCTTACAGTGGGTCCCAAGTCAAGTTGAGATCCCCTTTAATGAAAGAGGCGGCCAAAAAGCCAAACAAAGAGCCGACTCGACTCAACCGGAAGCTCCCTTGACCCTCAGAAGAGCAAAGAACATTATCTCCGCATACATTGACAAATATATTGCCATGACCCAAAAAACGAAGAGTTTTGGAAAGCCATGGGAAACTCTAGCTACTGTGGGTCCAAGCCCGAGGCACCTGGGGAGAGCCGCGGCTGTTACCCGCATTCTCCTAACTATCGGACATGACTTTTTGGGAGTATGCCTCCACTGGCTTGGTGGAGCTGATAACGAAACCTGCCCCCTTTGCGGCCATGCCAGAATGGATGGCACGTGACCTCTGCTCCAAAGCTATTAATAATTATTTATAACTCTCTCTATAATATGGGAGATTTCTGTGCTTTGTATTTTTAATACACGTGTTTCTACTAATTTCGTTACTGCTGTATATTTTTTTTAAGAAAGAGCCAGAACAAAAATCTCGACATACATTCATGCAATAAATGCTAAAAAATTGTTCCTAAAATAAATTGTTGTAAGACAAATTATAGGAGAGTTTTATTAAAAAAACATACATATAATATATATACATTATTAAAAATAAAGAAATTATAATAAATACATAAATACCTATAATATATAATTATAAACATATTTTCGTTTATGTTCTTATTCATTTTGTAAAAAATATAAGTTGAAATTATAATAAAAATTTCAAGTTGACCGTACATATAATGAACGAAAGAAGATAATTCTTACTGAAGTATCAAAAATTGTAAATGTTTTATTTTTTTTAAAAAAAACACGTTAACTGATTGACGCATTAATAAATTCAAAAACCACCAGATGAATACATTTACTTATTTTATTTTGAAAAATAATTAAAAAATGTACTATTTAATATAGATGTGTGTGTGTGTGAATTATTTGTTTTGAATTGTTCAACTAATGTTCTTGACCTAAATATTTCTTAAGGGAAAAAATTACTTACAGTGTTTTTAATTATACTCTGTTATTATTTCTCAATTTACTTCTCATTATTATCTATAAATATAATTTGCGTAACGTTTGCATTTAGACTATATCGAACAATATCTTCTAGTGTAAGATCTAAAAATACACATCATGTAATATTCAGAATTAAGCTTTACTTTTAACCCTTAAGGAGTATTTCTCTATTACTTGCAAAACATTTGCTGTATATGATCAAATTTGTTCATGAATTTAATTTAGGCAAATGAAAAAAAAAAAAAAAAAAAATGCTACGAATGTGAAAAATTCTGAAAGTTCGCACTTTTTTACTTTGTTAAGCAACTAATGTGTGTGTGTCATCATTAGTATATCTCTACAGATAAATTTAAGAATTCATAACCTGTATATTTCGAAAAAAGAAGCCGAGAAAGAGCTTCTTCTTCAAAAATTTACCAATAATTCAAAACTAATATGTAAGACGAGTCAAAAAAAAAAAAAAACATTAATTTTCAAATATGTCGCCAAGTGACGAAAATGTTGCCAAGCAGATAAAATGGTAGGATACTCGAAGTAATATTTTTAACATTTTACGCAATTTATATAATGATTAACAATTCACAGTTGTACCTTGTATACATTACATTACATCCTACTACTTTACAACAAATATATTGCAAAAATAGATCATTGTAATTCACCTTTTAATCTTATAAAAATGTTAGAGCTACGTATTGTATGAGAGTTCTCAAATCACTGATGACATTTCTTAGAACTTATTCTTAAAACAGGTATTTTCACTAAAATCAATTCCTCAATAATAGTGGTATTCCTTGTATTATATTGCAGTTTTAATATTTTCATATATGATTACAAAGGATTGTGAATAAGAGAGTATCTTGGACTTGATATTTTCATTAAATTTTATTGTTGCTAAACCTAATTTTTCCACCTTAATTATTGCATATTTAATCCCTTTTTTTCTCATGCTGCCATAGTAAATTTATAATTAGAAAAGTTTACATCGTCTTAATTTCCTAAAACATTAAGAATTACATACTTTATTTAAATTGTCATGCTTGGGACAAATCTTCCATTTCAAATAAAAAACAAAGCAAGGGAAAAAAAGTGTCTAGTGTGTAAATATATGTGTGTTCACGAACTTAAGCAATGTAAAAAGTGACAATTTTGATTTTTGTGCTCAAGAAACTATTAAACTGTACAGTACACAGAAAGTAGTTAATAATTGAAGAAAAAAAGGCATTAAAAATATACCGCAATAAAAGCCTTATTGGTATCGATACAAATAAGGCATAAAACGGACTATTAATATAACTCTGCGATATAATTTTTCTTAGATATTTGTTATAAGACACCAATTCTTGCATTTGGCATAAAATGCATTCGTTAATACAAAGAAATTGACAGTATTATTGCAATTTTAAATATCCTTACATTGAAATTCATTTTAATAATAAACATCCTGTTAGAAATACTACAATGTGGCTCCCTTTTTTTATTCCTACATTAAATAAACATACCCTGAACCAGAGTGGCTTCGGATCTTTACCGTTGGATCCATCCTGTCTGATAGCCCTAACGCAGGTGCCGAAATTTTCACCGAATTCTTTTCTTTCTACGTCGCTGTAGGCCCAGGTACTGCGTTTGAAGGTGAAATTGCTGCGATTTGAACAGCTCTGTCCAAGCTGCAACTCTACTTGGAAAAATTTACAAAAGCTGTTATACTCAGCGATTCCAGAGCTACTCTGTTGACTATCGTTTTTGGTAACAATCCCGTAACACAGGACGTATCGGATTGTCGTCATGTTCTTAAAAACTTGGCATCATTTGGAAAAAACTATAGTTCTTCACCGGGTTCCAGCCCATTGTGGAGTTCCACGTAACGAGAAAGCTGACTTCTCCTGGCTAAAAAGGGTATTCTTTTCATGCAGAAATGTCCTTATGAGCTTTTGTCTTTCCGCGTCTTATGTCCTTTTATTCCATTAAAACTCTCATTAAAAGATCTATCAAAGCCCGTTCTCCCTGGAAGACTTCTACAACCGTGTTTCCTGCATGTCTTGGAGGAACGCTATCCTGAATTTACCTAATGGCCCAAGGTGTAGAGCGATCATTGAGTTCCGCCAGCCACCGGATATGACTGTCTGTGAAAGCATCTGTATAGACTTAAAGCTGTTCCTTCCACGATATGCACTCTGTGCAGCTCTGAAGAGGTCATAGACTTCCAACATCTTCTATAATGACCTGCTCTGCAGAAGACGTTTCTTGCAGAACGTTACTGGTAAGCTAGAGATATGTTAGATTGATGAACTCTGTTTCAGCTTTTTTTGTAGTGTTTTGTTGTTTTTTTTCCTTATACTTGCGTTCTGCTGTAGCTTCATAAACTACCATTAGAAATAAGGAAAAAAACATTAAATAAATATTATAATATAAAAAGTAAAATACATTTTTAAAGAAAGATATTTTAGCTATTGCTTAACAATAAATCTTACCATTTATGGGACGATAATTATCTATTCGAAGAATATACTGACACTTCCTTACTTTTTTCTAACTTATCTAAGAATTTCTTTTTTATATTTGAATCCAAAAGTTATAATTACCGATGGTTTAACTGGAAGCTTGTGACGTCTCTCGCGTCTTTCTGTTAACATGACTCCTATGTTCTTTGACGGCCACGATTAATGGCAAAACTTTTCCAACCCAATACCAAGAAGATAAACGATCATAATATGTAAATGAGATATACTATAAAAGGATATCGTGGCAAGCTTAGATATAGCGCGGCAGGCTCAGAGATAGTATTGTGGAATTATTCTGATCGATAGCGTGACAAAGCTTAGTGTGAAATCTTGCGGATCAAGAATTAGCAGCATTGCGGATCAAGAATCTTCATATATAAAGTTTATAGATAATATTCTCTAGGTCAAGGAACCAGAACTGAAAAAGGTAATATTGGATATAAGTAATTAGAGGAATAGAATTATTTATGATAATTGAGATAGAGGATCTAGTTGCGTGATCTGACTTAAATAC
>BMAV01008214.1:0-36783 GCA_019973955.1 Trichonephila inaurata madagascariensis | reverse complement strand
AATTAAAAAAAAGGGACGGGGGAAGGGCCCTGATCAGCATCAACCTTGACTTAAAAAGATTTTGCACCCCTGTTCTAAAAGTAAGGACTTGATTTTCCCTAAAAGCGCGATAAAGCTCTTCCGACCCCTAGGAATCTTGGTTTTTGCCCAACGGGGGGATTTTCCCCAAATACCAATGATAAGCGGGGGGTACCCTCCAAAGTGATTAAATTCATCCAATAGAGAGTTCGGAAAAAAGTTAGACAAGCGTACCCCAAAAGGGCGTCAGCAGTGGCAGACTATTTTTCCGTTATTAATATGGGAGGGTATCCATTGGAAGTACATAGAGTGTCTAGAAGAAAGTCGAGCCACAACATCCAGAATACACAGGCTTGTCATATCCTCTTTTCCCCCGAAGGCGCGAAAGAGCTGTCAGTTAAAATTAAAATGTCCTTGAAGACAAGGTCAAAAACGTGTAGAATTAAGTCCAAAGTTGAAAAAATTCAGACCTAAACACGAAACTGTAGTTTTTTCAATTTTTGATGTAAAATTACCATCCCCCGGTTTTCCCCCAATTCATGCCGCTTGAAATACCCCCGTTAGGCCTCTAAACAGGTAGTCCTCCCCAAAAACTTGGTCTTGTTTACCGTTGAAAGTTTTTGTTTGGTGAAGAGTCGACCAGCGATTAGTTAACCGGCTGTTAATAAAATGAGGGAGAGAGTTTGCAAATAATCTTTAAAAAACACTATTGTATTTTAGTTAGTTGTGTCTGAGTGCTGTTAAAGGTGTGAAGACCTGAGGTTTATTATGAGAATTTTGCTATGTATCCTGTATTTCAAGGATTGTTTTTTTGACAATAAATTTCCACCGATTCTGAAGAACTGTCTTGCTCTTTGCGACTGATTACATAAAATTCTCGAATCTCGATCTACGTAACAATGATTTGGGTACATTTTCACTATATAGGGTGAACCAAAAGTCTTGCCCTGATTATAAATATATTTTTTTATCGTGCTTAAACTCTTATAATTAGACATCTATTTATATTTCGATTTTTGTAACGAATTTTAAAAAAAACATTTTTGTCATTGAATTTCAACTTGTGCATTCTAGGTAGCTCAGAGAATGTCACAGCGATATTCCAGTTTCTGCAAGTTTTCTTTAAGATTTCTTGCCTTTTATAAGTATGCAACCTAAGCATTCTATACAGAATTCTTACCAAACTTGTTTGTGATATTTAAAGTTCACGTGATGCTTTACAAGATGATTTAAGACTCAGTTGAAAGTATTGCCGAATGTGTTCAACAATCCTTCCTCCCCTAAAACCGCACTTTTAGGAAGACCTTTTAAAGCGCCTATTTCTTTTTTTCTTTTTTCCATCCAACCCCTTAACCACCCCCGGCGTACCACGTTATCAACCGGTGCGTTAAATACCCCGGGGGCAAAAATATACGTAAGGATAATTAAATTAGATTAAAAAAATTTAAAATTTCCCATTAGCCCCTAATTTTTTTTTTCCTTACCCTTCAAACAAACTAATCCCCATTTATTTCTTCCGAACATAGGGCCACCAATAAATATGTCTAATTCAGATCGTTATTTTAAAGCCCCATTGCATCATTAACTTAATTTCTGAAAAATCAGGGTTTTTTGTGTTAATCCCCAAAAATTTTTGGGGGCTTCGTTTTTTTTTTGTTTTTTTCGTCAGATGAGTTTAACTTTGATTAAAAATAAAAAATTTTTTTAAAACTAAGTTTTTTCCGACCAAATCATGCCAAATCTTTCCTTTGCACGCACAGTAAAGATTCCAAAGGCTTTAGAATGCAAAAAAAGGACCTTTGACAGTGTTTGCGAAGGTTTTTATTTGAAAAAAAAGTTTGTTTTTATTTATCCCCTTTTTTTCCAAAATCCCCCAAATATGACCCTAGGGCGTGACAGGGGAATGAGTCACGAACTTTTAATAAACATTTAAAGGGTTTTGGTGTTTAAAATTTTAAATCACCAATTTGCGCCCAAATATTCAATCATAATTTCCACCGTTCCTCCCCTTTTTAAAACAAATAACAATGAAAAACAATTTTTTAACTTCGACGCAAAAGCGAACCTTAATAACCCGAGTATATAACACCACTCAACCGGTACATTAAAATTTCCCCCGACGTATATATAGTCTTTCCGAATACGATTTTTTTCCCCCCGTTTTTCCAAAAATTTTTTGAGGGCTTTGGGTGCAAAAAAAGGGTTTTTGACAATGTTTGCGAAGGTTTATTTCATCAGGGGTTTCATTCATTTTTTTCCCTTTCCCCCCAATACATCACATACGCACCTCCGGGGGTAAAGGGAAAATTTAGGAAGCAAATTGCGCTTTTAATGCGGTAAAAAAAATTTCAAACCCAATGGAAACCCCAAATTTTCAATCTTAATTTTCATCCCCCCCCCTTCACACAATAACAATGTATTGGGGCAATAATAACCCCCTTTTGACGTTAAAGCTACAAAATAATTTTAATCATGGGGAAAAATTTAAATATAATTAAAAATTTTTGTATATGACAACCTACGGGAATCTTAGTAATTATTAAACGTTTAAATTAATTTTGGGAATTAATTATCAATACATTTAAAAAATACTACTGTATAAGTATATTATATCAGTGTAAATGTGTTTTTTTTATTTTTAATTCTGTTTAATATTTTTTTTTGCTTCCTTTCGAAAATTTGAGATTTTTTAAATCTTTTATTTTTGATTTTTCAATTACCGCCCCCCTTTTATAGTTTCCCCCCCAAGGGGGACATTTTTATAAACGGGGTTTAAAAGGATTATTTCAAATAGTAGAAGTTAAAGATAAGTTTTAAATTTTTTTGAAAATTTTATGTATAAAACCCCCAAGGGGGTAAATGGTAACTATTGCTTGCCTTTTAATTTGGGTTTGTTAAATTTTTTTAAAAAAACCTTTGGGGTACAAAACAAGGTATTATATCATGTAAATGTTAATTTAATTTTTTTTTTTGTAAGAATGCTTTTGTTTGTTTTTTCGAAATTAAAATTTTTTTTTAAAATAATTTTTTTTTTCAAATTTTTTAATATGCTCGCGCCCCTCGGAGTTTTTGAGCCCTTTTGGGGGCCCCCCAAAATTTAGCGCTTTTCATGATTTTGCACCGGGAGGCTCGCTTCCAAACATGGTTGAAATTATTGTTAGGGTGTTTCGTTTTTGAAACAAAGCAAATTTTTGAATCCTCGTTTCCCCAAAAAAAATGATTTTTTCCAAATTTTTTCCCACGGTACTTTGAAAAGCATTCTTTAATATACAGCAAAAACTCGCCGGCCTATAATAAAAAAAAACTATATTATTACTTGGGTTTTTTTGAAAGGTTTTTTTTAACGACAAGTTTTGGGGCCCCCTATATTTGTATATCCCTCTCATTTTCTGATTTTCGCAGGTAAACAACTAAATAATATAATGTAAAAAATTATTATGATATCATGTACATTAGAATGCAACTATAATAAACAATTTTAGCATAGTTATAATTTAATGGTTACAATATATTTAAAAATTAGGCCTTCTATTGAACGTAGGGATACCATTCGTGCATACAGCAGCGATAGATTAATACAGTTTGACATTAAATGTCAAAGTTAGATTTGAAAATTTAGATGCTATGATCATAAGATATGCAGTGGCGTAATGGAAAGTATTAGCGCCCCCCGGCGAAGTAAGAGCTTTTTGGCCCCAGCCAAATCTCAAAAGGATACGTACTTGACGCGAGTCGGGTTTTTGACCCCCTATCCCCCCCTGAGGGGGGGGAGGGGTGTACGTTAAGGCACTGTTTCGAAAAACTGTCTACTGCAGAACTTCTCAAACTTTCAATATGTGTGACCCAATATCCACAATCAGAACTTCCATCACACCCTCCTTCCATACAATAACTATGTTTTGAATTCAATAACACTATACTTTGACGCTAAAGCTACAATACGGTTTTTTAACCCCCTTTAAATTCTCACTGGCGTTACATAAACTCTCGGCGTTTTCCTGGGGCGTATTGTATTTAAATTCTTTTTGTGCACTGCTATCCATAAAATTATTCTGAAGGCTTTTTGGGAAAGCAACAAAAAGGGTTTGACAAAGTTTGCGGATTTTTCTGATTTCAGAGGTTTGCTTTTTACCTTTTCTCCCCCCCAAAAGAAATTTCCCTGTGCCACATAGCACGTCCGTGGAAAACGGTGTATTGGGGGGTATTCGTCACTTTAATCAGCAGTTAAGGGATTAATTATAAACAATATAAATTATTAAGATAATTGTTAATTTTTGAATATAATTTTATGTATGACAAAACCCACGGGGTACTGGGAATTTAAAAAATTTTACTTAAGGTTTGTTAAATTAATTTTAAAATACATCTGCAGAGATAATTTATAAGTGTTTTTGGGGTGTAATTTTTTTTTTAAATTTTTTTTAGTCAAAGTTTTTGCGGACTTTCAGTAAGTTAATAACGATTTGAAATAATCTTCTGTTTACGACTTTTCATTATGCTCGCACCCACTGTGATTTTCACCCCCCCAGGGGGACGCCTCACAGTTTTTAGAAGGGTGGTTCGCAAAATAGTTTTCATTAGGCTGCGGCTCCCAAATTTATTTTTAAAAAAACATACTCTTTCTATCTTTAACTGATTGCCTGTGAAAAATATACAGAAACAATATAAAAAATCCGAAACATCTTTTAAAAAATTTTTTAAAAATTTTTCTAATAAAAAAATTTTTTACGGTACCGAATTTTTGCCCAACGCGAACTCGGCGTTACGCGGTTTTCAAATCTCGTCGTTTCGTTTTTTGTGTGAGCTACCGGTTCCCGTTAAAAACTTTTGGGAAACTCCCAAAGTTTTTGTGCGGGAATCGGGGCAACCAGGGTGAAATTTCACAAAAATCTTTAAACAGCGTCTGCAAAAAAAAACTTTTTCCTTAATTTCAATGCTGAAAAAAATCGAAATCATAAAACCTGATGAAGTTGGTGTGTTGAAAAGTTTCGGTCTATAGACTAAATTTAGAAGTTGATAATGATAACTTTCAAACACTGCTGGATTCAACAGGACAATCAGGAGCTGACAGTTGATGAGATAATAGAAATGTATGTTCAAGAGCAAGGCATTGAAAAAGTGGAATCTGTAAACCCATTTCAATCATAAGATCGAATGACGGTTGGGAATTTGATAGAAATTATCATTTTAATTCAAAATGGTTACAAGTTTTAGAAAATGTAAACTCTGACAAAGAGAATAATAATTTTCCAAAAAAAATGGGTTTAAAAAAATATATTAGCTTATAAAGTATCGCGGGAGAAAAAAATATCTTTGAGCCGGTAGATTTCTTTGTTAGATTTTATGAAACCTTCTATATCAAAACAACTTCAACTTACGATTCTGTATTTGTGTCATTTAAGATTTTATAAAACATTTTTTCTATATTATTATCTTACGCCTCCGGCTCCAGTTAAAAATAATTTATATGTATTTTTATGAGAAGTTGTATCCCGACTTAAGCACTTATTACTCAATTCCAACTATCGCTTAAGGCTACTTCGGTAAAAGTACGAGAGCTCGAACTAAATGCGAAGCACATTTTCAGACAGAAAAATTCTTCAATTTCCAAGGAAATTTGAAATATTATAACCCATACCTCTGTTAACAATATAGGGTTTTTAAAAATTCCAAAATATTCCATGAATACTTTCTTTTTCGTTCTAATATGTGAAGGCATAGCCCGTTCAACATTATGGTATAGGAGAAAAAACGCGAAACACATTTTATACCCGAAAAAATTAATCAACTTGGTAAAAATTGGGAAGTATGATAAAAAGTGCTGCTCTCTAAAGGATAGTGAATCCAGAATATCATATTAAATTTTCATTTATTTTATATTCGAAAAAATGTTCCAAAATCGGGTCCTATTCTTTATCATTAAGCGAAGACAGCCTTAAGTTCGAGGTAAAATCGCTGAAGTTTGAGGTTCGATTGTGTAAAAAATCATTAATATTTTTTCCGGTATTCTTATATATACCCTAACGGTAAATAAAAATTAATACTTATTTTGTTATAAATTAAAGAACATACAAAAGAAGAGCTAAAGAATTTTAAAATATTTTATTTTTAAATTTTCATATATGCTGCTAGCACTTAAAAAATGAAAATCCTTTTTTTATTATTGGTTCGTAAATAAATTTTATTTCTGCCATTATTGGCATTTAATCCTAAAGATTTCATATAGTTCTGTAAAAGTATACAGTGAATGAAACTACTCTTCGGACTTATTTATAGAAACGAATTCACAACCAGAAATTTTCATTAATCAATTTATAATAATTTCGTGACAAAACTTTTTTACTAACCCTTTCGTGGGCCACTTATTTCCCTTGTGAGTAGTTTCTCACACTTTCTTATGCTTTAGTAATAATTAAGGTATCCGACTACCCGAAAATCATGATTTTTTTCAAAAATTGACAAATTTTTTTTATGATTTTATTTTATAGACCATCTTATTAGCTTAAAAAAATCCAAGTTTTTTTTTTTCCATTCACTGGGAACAAAAACTGCAAGTGTTTTAACATAGAAGATGCCATAACTTACACAAGATGTCAAACTTTAAAATGCTTTTTAAATCGAAATGTGTTTTGTTTTTCGAAAACTCAAACGCTGACGCGATTGCTAAAAAAAAGTTTTGAAAATAATTTAATGAAACTTTTTTGTAAATGTTTTGTATAACAGTAAGTATTTTGTTCATCAGATTTATCAATCACTGTATTATTTCAAATTTACAATCCTTTATGTGAATAAAAATCCCCTGTTTTTAGCAATTTCATATAGTCATAAGTGAGGGCTCTAGTTTTTGTAAAAATTAAAAAATATCTATTATCCATAACGTCATTTCAAACATGAATAATAAAGTAACACATTAAAATTGAAAATTGAGAATTTGTTCGAAAAATTTTTGAAGAGCAGGCTCCGTTTATGTAATTTTTGTATTTTTTTACCAGCCTTTTTCCTTTTAATAATAATAAATTTTACGATTTTTTGCTTAAAATATCCCAATGGGCTCAAAAATCAAAAAATCCCATATCTTCATTTTTTCAAAAAAAAGTTGTCGCAAGTAGTCGGATACCTTAAACAATAACATTTAAGGAAATATATATTTTTTTTTGTCGAATTTTATGCTCACATTTAAATTTTTGGGGTGGGAAAAATACTTCCCAAGGAACCATTCACCATCATAAAGAAAACTAAATTTAATGATGATTACTTTCCATGAAAAGATGTTGCAGTGAACAAGGGGACATCACTTTCCCCGTCCCAAGAAAAGGTCCCTTTTGTCTTTTTCGCTACTTTTTTTACATCCTATAGTTTAAACCATCTTTTGTACTTTTATTTCCAAAAAGGGCTAAACGCACATCATCCGGAACTACTCACTTTTTTGCTTGGAAGTCAGCAAGACGTCTTTTCCTTTTTCTTCAATTCCTATTATTAGCTCGCACTGTCTATATATTTATTTATTTATATATTTGTATATTTATTTATTTATCTTGGTGGAATATTTTAAACATTTTAAAGCCTTGAATTGAGCTTAAATGTTATATACAGAATCATTTTGGATGACAATACAATAATTATAATTAATGAAAATTAATTGATTAAAAATAATTATTTAAAGAATTACAAATACAGCCACGTTGCGACTTAGCGACCCTTTGGCGACTTGTGTCAAAACTTGAAAAATTTTATTCTCACGTGTTAAAGCATTCAGTTGATGAAATTAAAAGGACAAATACTATACTTTAATGATAATTTTAAAAAATATTACCACAATGTTATGATTCTGTCCATGTATATACATATTTATATTAATTGTAACTATTAAATAAAAGTAGCTAAAATAAAAATTTTCGTTGATCTAAGTAGGAATTGACTTAAATTTTTTTATATATATTATTTAGAATTAAACTGTATTTGGAGCTAATGACCCAAACGATTTACCGAGAAACAAAAAAATTTCATTAAATTGGAAAAAACCAGGAAAGCTGATTCGCCCCAACACAAGATTTATTTAATTGGTTAATTGTAATTTATATCAATCCTACTGACTACTTGTGTTTTCTTTAGTCGCGGTTTTGTTGAATAACTTCCAGTTTGTAAACATATTTAATATTCGTAAACTGATCTAAAATCTACATGAAATTGCGAACAAAATGATACAAAAAACATTTGCTTTATCTAATTATTAGTTGAAAAAATGTAAGAAAAATAAAGAAAATTCTTCATTTTTGTTAGCATCGCAGTATTTTTCAAGCATAATAGATATGTTTAAGCCAGTGTTCTCAATTAGGGCGCCCCCGGGGGCGCATAACCCTTCAAGGGGGCGCGAGCATATCGAAAAAAAAAAAGGTTAAAAAATTAATTTACTGGAATGAAAAAAAAAAACCGATATAAAAAAAAAATCGATTTAAGATTGATTTATATATATACTGGTGAACAAAGGTCATCAAAAAAAAAAAGTTTTACTTTAAACCTCATTCTTTTTTTTTTGATCCTATAGCAAAAAAAAAAATATTTTGTTTTTTTTGCTTTTCCTACGATAGAATTTTTTTTCTTTTTTTTTAATTTTAAAATATTACTTTTTTTTGGCTTTAAAACTGTTATGGTTACCTGCACCCCCTTTTTTTAGTGAAGTTGTAAATTTATTAATTTTTGGCGTTTTTTTTTTCACAAGGGAAAGAGTTTTTTGATACATGGATTCATTTGGACTTTAATGATTAATTGGCCAAGATTTATTTTTTATAATAAAACATAAAATAAAAAATCTTTAAATTTTGAGAAAATTTTTATTTGAAAATGACCTTCCAGAGAACCCCCCAATATAAATCTTAATGGGGTTATAATGAATTGATAACACATTTTTTTTTGGGAGTCCCCTTTTTAGAATCTTAAGGTATTGTTTAGACCGAGTTCCCGGCCCGACCACTTTTTTTAAAAAAATATTTTCTGAAATGAACATTTTCCTATGAATAATTTAGTGGTTTTAATTGTGATGTTGAACACCATTATGGTTTATAAATGAAAGAGCATTGGACATCTGGATTTTCTGAAAGGGAAAATTAATGATCAAACAAAAAACTTTTCGAAATAATGCATAAATCATGTTAGGAAAGAAATTTGAGAAAAGCAATAAACAGAAACGAAAGGAAAATTTTCAATAGCTACATTAAGAACTTTATCAAGAAAAAATATGGTGAAGCCATAACTGTACCGCAAAATGCACTTCACCCCTGTCAAAAAGACACAAGGCAAGAAAAGTTCACCAGGATATTTGTCGATCATCAAAGGATATTAAAAATTACAAAACGTGAACAAAATGTGACAGTTTTACTTTGCACATAGCTTTCATGTAATGTTAGCAAAAAGTGTCTTCAGATTTGTGTCCTTTATTGTCAAGCACATTTGGAACAATTTAGTTCAGTTTTATTGGATATTTTCTCAAATTATGAAAGACAAATAGAAAAATCCTTGAAATAGGTAAGTATATTTTCTCTTAGTTAAATTATTCACTGAAATTGTGATTTTATCTTGTATATTGAAATAATTATAAAAAAGAATTCGGGGTGCATCACTCCCGCGACCATTAACGTTAGTATCGAGTGCACACCTGATCCCGGGCTTTCTCGCTTTAAATATTAAAAAAAATAACACAATTTGTGACGTCTCTCGCGTCCTTCTTCTAACATAACTCCTAAGTTCTTTGACGGCCACGATTAATGGCAAAACCTTTCCAACCCAATACCAAGAAGAAAACGGATCAAATATTATAAATGAGATATACTTTTAAAAGGATAGAAGCTTTGATGAGAAGGAGCGACAGTTTAGAGATATCTTAGTGTGGAATCATTCGATCAAGAGAGTTAGATGTCCTATAGCTTATAGAAGAAGTTGATACGTTCATAAATTAAAATTATAAAGAGGTCTGAATCTTCGCATATAAAATTAAGTTATAGGTATTGCCTCAATTGATGAAGTTGAAGGAGTCTCTGCAAAAGGTAATATTTTGTATAGGAAGTTAGATGAATCAGTTAATTTATTATACTAAGGTAAATGATCTAGTTGCGCTGATCTTTCGACTTGAAAATAAAAGTTTTTTAATTGGGTGTTAACTCTCACTTTAAGAAAGTTGTCAATTAGAATTAAGTAATATAAGTTATTCTTAATAAAAGTTGTGTTAAGAATCCAATATGTCTCATCATTTAGATAATCCTACACCTCTAGCTTTTTCTTACGCGGGATCTCTAATAGACATAGTCATCAAGCAGGGATGCATATGTCTCAAATTGTTATTCATTAGAATGTTATATTCTTTTTATTACTTAACATTTATTCTAAATGTGCTAATTCTTATGAAGCTTAAAATTACAGTTCATTCAAAACCGTTTATAATATGAGTATTCATTTCAATAAATCATTTTACATTTTTGTATACATTGTCATGTACTTTGTTTTACTCTCCTTACAATTAAGCTATTATATCAAGAATAATATATTATCATTTTTAAAAAATAAACTTCCGTGTTATATATAAGAGTGTGTACTTCAGCCAGTATAAGAACAAGTTTAATAATTATCAGTGACTCCATGGGCTTGTCTTTGCAGAGCAAAAGTTTTTCAAAGGAAGGCTAAAAATTAGAAATTGACACTCAAAAGTTATTTTTGATATTTAGCTCAGATCTTATATTTTTGTCTTCAAAGTAGCTATCGCAGAAAACTGATCTACAAAGGTATGCTGTTAAAATGGTAATAGTATACGAAATGCTTTTTGTTTTCAGTGCAGAAAAATTCAGCATCCACCTCTATCCAGAATTCAAAGAGTGGTTTATTACAAAATTGTCCTTACCTCTGTCACTGGATGAGAAATCTATGAAGATCTCTTTTCGGCAGTTGAGAGCCCTTCTGAAGTATTTGTAAAATGGATCCCTAACCCCTTCTGTAACTTGCTATCAATTTGTCTCTCGTCTGTGTATCACTTGTTGATGCTTTATTATCGTCGAATACTCGCTGTGATTTAAAAATATATCTATAATTTTGTTTTAATCCACTGCCGTAAATACTTACTACCGTGAATTATAATTAACGCGTGAATTGGTGAAATGTACAAGCATTCAAGAGAGATTCGGTAGCTAATCGATTCGGCCAAGACTGACTAGAATTGTACGAAGTACAGCATTTTAGCATGTTTTGTGCAGACGTCTGTTAGTTGCCTAGACTCACATGTACGTTCGTGCGAGGATGCCAAATGTAATGGATATGATAAAGAGCAAATATAGATTAGGCTATTTTTATACCTATTTGTACTTTTAGAAATGGATCTTGAAGGAAATAAATCTTTGATTAAATATTATTTCTCAATCTGTTTCAATTTAAAAAATTAGAGAGAAAATAAAATAATTAACCTATTACTTAAAAGTAATTTACTTAAAATATATATATTACTTCTTAAGAGTAACATATATAAAAATTTAATACTTATCTTATTAATACTGAATTAAGAACAAGTTTAATAAGTATTAAGAAGGACTTCCATGTGAACTTGTCTTGCAGTTTTTTCTTTTGTAAACACCTCTGGAGTTTTTTTCTATATTTAGCTGATATCTATATTTTGTCTTCTAAGCAGCCACCATATTTTTGCAATATGTTCCAATTTTAAAATTCAGAGAAAGGAAAAACAAATATAATAATTTTATCCTGTTACTTAATTTTTGCTTAAAGTAACATATACAAAATTTAATACTTATGTTATTAATTTGTACGGTTTATAATTAAGATCGTGTATTGTAGCTTTAGCGTCAAAAAAAGGGCATTATTATTGCATTCAGAAATTTATTAATGTATAAGGGAGGCGCGATAAAAATTGTGATTGAAAAGGGGGGTGCCAGTATTGAAAGTTTGAGAAACACTGGTTTAAGCACAGAACTTGAGGTATGGCAAAATATCTTTGAATGTATTCAATTCCTACTGTATTAGTTCACTCTCTCCTCCTATATATATATCAAATTTTCAATCATTATTAAATACTTTATATTCTTCCATTCAATGTAGGAATTGACTTAAAAATTTTTTTTATATTACTTGTTCTTTAGGAATATCTTCTATTAGCTGACGAGCTCATGCTATACGGAATGTTAGCTCTGGTCTTAACTTCTCTCTCTCTCTGTTTCTTTTGTTCACTCATCGCAGTATAAAACTATTTATGATGACAAAGTCAATAAGAAAATAAAAGTTATGATGCCGACATTTTACATATCTTCTTATTAAGTATCTTTCTTTACTTTAAATGAAGCCATCAATCCCTCCCATGACATCGTTATATACAGCGACAGTTTTTGAGCAAGGTGCTTCTTCTTTAGTACCCTCTTTTTTTTGTCCGATTTACAGATATCAAAATCGCCAGATTATGTGCAGTAGCACAAAACTGAAGCTGGAATTAGTCAGATTCGTTATAATAGCAAGGGTAATATATTATAATGGATTTTGTGCTTCTCATAGAGGTGTATTTTGTAACATCATGTAGATAAGAAGTATTCTTCCCAAGGCCAATGAGAGGGTTAAGGTGGTAAAAGTATTGAAAATTTATTCATTTTTTTAACCCTTTATCGACCGACGGTACTTATAAGTACCACTCACTTTAAAATTACATAAAATAACCATTTTTACGAATATTCTGACGATACTTAGCAGGAATATTCTTTGAAATCCACTCTTCCAAGATCTATGCAGCACGGGTTCTATGATGAGTATTTTAGCAGGGAAGGCGAATCGTTTTATAGCAGAAAGTGCGTTTTGAGCTGTCAGCGTTTTCACCGGATTGCAAAGATTATCATTTTTGTCCCGAAAAAATAGTTAATGTCAAAATTTAAGTGTCTTATTTTTTATGTATGTTAATGAAGACCTTATAAAATGATTTAATTGTTTGTTTTAAGTGAATATTGTATATAATTAATTTTACTGTTGAATATCTTTATTTAATTAATTAGCTGTAATGGATTAAATTTCGCAAAGTTGAGTATTTTGTTTATGTATATCCGTTAATTTTCAATGTAGTGATCCAAATATATATATATATATATATATATATATATATATATATATATATATATTGCATGAAAAAAAACTACAGTAAATCATAATGTGATCGATAAAGGGTTATATCAGAATTGAAAATTATGGAATGCAACTTTTTTACCATTCGGCCCAGTGTGTTAGAGGTAGCGCACCTGTCTCGTAAGCTTAAAGTTGCGGGGTAGACCCCGAGTGGAATTGATAAATTTTCTCGAAGCGAAAATCGTAGGCACGTATGTCATATGATTATGTGGCATATAAAAGATCCCTTGAGTATCAATTTCGCTCCAGTACTCTCACAAAATTAAATTATAACAATATTTAGCATCCGACGAGAGCTTGAATTGAATAAATTCAAGCGTCTAAAATTTGTTAGCGGGAGCCAGCAGTAGAGGATGCCATTAAAGAAATGACTGTCACACTTGGGGACTTACAGAAAATGCAAAAGCTTAGCTGCCAAAATACTGCTTGTTTGAAACAAACAAAATCTTTTTTCTTACCATTTATATATTTTTGTAAATTAACATTATAGTGATTTTAATTAATATATATTTTTTTATTGTTGTTTGCTGTTTTTGTTTATTTATTTTATTTTTTTCCATTCCTACTATTAGCTCGCAATCTCTATATATTTATTTATTTATATATTTATTTATTTATTTATCTTGGTGGAATTTTCAATCGTTAATAAAATACATTTTAAAGTTCTCCATTGAGCTGAAATTTTATATACAGGATTATTTTAGATGACAATACAATAATATAATAATAATTAATAGATTAAAACTAATTATTTAAAGAATTACAAATACAGCCACGTTGGCATCATTTTTGGCGACTTAGCGACTCTTTTGGTGACTTGTGTCAAAACTTGAAAAGGTTTTTTTCTCACGTGTTAAAGTATTCAGTTGAACTGAAATTTATATACATGATTGTTTTGGATGACAATACGATACTTTAATGATAATTAATAAAAATTAATGACCACTTAATGTTGTGATTCTGTCCTATGTATATACATATTTATATTAATTGTAACTATATAATAAAAAGTAGCTAAAATAAAATTTTCTTTGTTGATCTAAGTAGGAATTGACTTCAAAATGTTTTTTTTTTATATTACTTGTTTTGTTCAAATTTGTATTTTATGTGATTATATAGCACCTTTAAAAATGAATTACTATATCGAGAGGATAAGTGAGTGAGTGAGTTTGTTTCCTCGAAGAAAAAATACTGAAGCAATTTAAATTAAATAAATTATTTATTATAAAATGTTCGACAATTGCATCTGTATTAAGTTAAACTTACATTGCGCTTCGTGTTTTACTCTGACTTGAACATTGCGTCTTGGTCTCAAACCACAGTGGAAACAAAAATTTCTTAATCTGTAATTGAGTGCATTCAGTTTCTGGGAATAACTCTCAGATTTTCGGCTTTGTCGGCATAAAGAATATCGAAATTCTGGATCAATGAACTCATGAATAGAAATACTTCCATCTGTCCCAAGGCTTCTCCAACACAGGATCTCTTTTCTAATCAAAAAAATAAAAGTAGTGTTGTACACACGCAATCAAAGCAATGAAATGTTACATAACTGTTATAAAAAATATCAAAAATCACTATACCGAAAAATTTGTATTATTTTTGTATATAATTAGGTGAGTAAATTAAATTCATGTTAAGGTATCCGACTACTTTCGGAACCGTGATTTTGCAAAAGCGTATAAATGTATAATATTTACGATATTTAGTGTCACTTAGATTAGAAAATGTATCTAAAATTATTTTAAGAATAATATTACAGTAAAAAATTATTTTAAGAATAGTATTACAGTAAAAAATTATTTAAGTACAATATTTTGACAAAAAATGAACATAGAATGACTAATTTTCAGAATATTCTCCTTTTGTGAAAAATGCGTCTATTATAATACTATTTTGCCTGTATATAGTTCAGACCTCTGTATAAAGGCTCAACTAGAATTTATAAAATATATAACTTAGAAGTGGGTTTATCCGTGTTTTACGATAACAGAGGGGAGACATTTTGAGAAAAAAACGCCGATAATTATTTCAATGGATGGTAACTCTGAAAATAATATGATTTTTTCAAAAATCATAGTTTAGCCTCTGTACAGAGGTCTGAGCTATAGACAGGCAAAATATTATTATAATAGAAGCGTTTTTCATAAAAGGAGAACATTTTGAAAAAAGGTTATTCTAAGTTAATTTTTTGCCGAAATATTGTATTTAAATAATTTTTTTTTCAAAATGTCCTTAAAACAATTTTATACATCTATTCTAATCTAGATAACACTAAATATCATGAAAATTATCCATTAATGCTCTTTTTTAAAATCACGATTCCGAACGTAGTCGGATACCTTAAAATCATTTCCACAATATGCCTCAATCGTCAACAAATAGGTATATGAAGTATAGCTGATTTCCAGCCACAATCAAATTATTTTGTCTGCACTTTTTTATTGTGTCCCTTAAAATATGTTTTTGATTCTGAAGAGTTCTCGTTCAATACCCCCGAAGTTAGTTTCTACAAATTCTTATGAATTGAACTAAATTATACATCTTCCCTTCTGCATAAAATTCCCCTCAGAAGCAATCTAAGAGAGAAATATTATTAGTTCAAAATATACAGTGTGTAAGAGATATTCCAGTTGAATTTGTTTTGTAGCTGTATAGAATCTGAATTTGATTTTAAATACTATGAATGTGTTTCTGTCTCAACTAATACCTTACAGATATTTGTGACACTTAATTAGTTCTCTTCTATTTCCCTCAAGGAGTAGCTTACTTTTATGATGTCTCCTTGGCTGAAAGATTTGCAATTAAAACAATTTAGGCTTTGTGAAAAGAACTACTTACTAGTTTTTATTGTGTCTATAATCTAGTTATCGACATTTGGAAGAAATCCGTAGATCTAGCATTATAGTGTAAAGCGCGTGAGTGTAGGCACACTTCTCTTACTGATTCGCCTTATTAAAATAGTTGTTCTTAAATTTTCTCTTGAACAAGGAGGCAAGCCAAAACTATCCTCTTACAGCTCAGAGCGATACTGCACACGAGCAAGATTCGTAGTCTGATATTCGTATCTGAGATAACAAAGTTGTAGTTGTGAAGAAAGTGCGTAATATTTCAATATTTTTTTTAAATTGGTGAGTTTTATTTTCTTTTCATATTGTATTTGCATATCATACTTTAGGATTCAAAATATTTTTCACACAGATTTATTATACATATATATTCATAAATAATAACCCATAATAATGAATAAGAATAACTTTTCAGAACATAAAAAACAGTTGATAATACTTAGGTTTAGTTTCATTTTTTATATGATGAAAACCACAGGGGACAAACTGAATAGTGATATTTACATTTTTTTGTGATTTAAATAAATAATATGTTTATTTATTTATTTTTTGTGATTGTTTATATACTGTTATAATTTATAATTTACGCATTATTTTTCAATTCCTACTAATATCTCGCCCTCTCTATTTATTTATTTATTTATCTTGGTGAAATTTTCAATCGTTCATAAAATACATTTTAAAGCGCTCAATGGAGCTGAAATTTTATATACATGATTATATATTTTGGATGACAATGCAATAATTTAATTATAATTAATAAAAATTAATAATTAAAACTAATTATTTACAGAATTACAAATACACAGCCACGTTGGCATCATTTTTGGCGACTTGTGTCAAAACTTGAAAAGGATTTTTCTCACGTTTTAAGACAATAAGATACTTTCATGATAATTAATAAAAATTAATTACCACTTAATGTTGTGATTCTGTCATATGTATATACATATTTATATTAATTGTAACTATTTAATAAAAAGTAGCTAAAATAAAAATTTTCTTTGTTGATCTAAGTAGAAATTGACTTAAAAATTTTTTTTTTATATTACTTGTTTGTGATATTTACTCTGTCTAATAAAACTGACAAATAAAACAAAGAAACACCAGCGTTTTCTTTCTCTTTCTAAAATTTCTACTCCAGGTATTAAGATCTAAGAAATACCGAAAACCGGTATTGAACTTTAGGTCCGATATTGCAATCCCTACTTACAATAACAGTAAAAGCATATCTAAATAGGCTACTTACTCAAACGCATATCCAACAATAAAAGTAATGTTGTTAGTAAAGATCGGATTCATTTTCTTCAGGCTTTTCTGAAACCTTACAAATGTCTGATCCCTGTCAAATTTTTTGCCGAATAAAACTTGAGATATGACACTGATGTGACAGCATGCGCTACGGAGAAATGCAAGTTAGCATTTTTTTCCTTTCTTAGTATTTCCATCATTTGCTTGATTTCATCGTGAATGCGTTCTTCCATTTCCAGTTTTCCAAATCCGAACTTCTTGGACGTTTGCAAGAAAAATTTTCGATGATGTACCCATGCTTCACCTTCTTCTTGTGCAATGCCTAAGATATTTCAAAAAAGACATTCTTTTTTAATACATTCTTACTTTTACAGAAACTTCAACATGGTTTTATAAATGTTTACTTTTATGTGTGAAATTCCGAAAATTAAAGTTTTATTTCTCTTTGAAAGTAATTAATAGTTTAAAAAACTAAAAAAACAATCTTTTATCATTCATCGAACTAAGAAATTTCTGACGCATTCCCCCAACACGTTTTTTTTCTACATAAAGAATACTTTTTTTGTTTGTCGTATTTGTATTAACCATGAGCATTTTCACTTAAGGGTTATAAATTAATCTTTAATTCTCCAAATTTGGAATAAGTCGACATATCTGGAAATGGGAACTCGTTAATCCTGACTATCCTGATCAAAACAATGGAACAAAATTATTAAATTATAGTATTATCATCGATCCTTGACAAATGTGCAAAAATTCGAATTAATCTGATTTTTTAAAGTGGGTAAAAATCAAAGATTCTATTACACATAGGTGAAGGTAATAAAATCGTGTTAAAAATGCAATTCGCTTTTAAGGTATCCGAATACCTTCGGAACTGTGACTTTAAAAAAAATACACAAATGGATCATTTTAATGATATTTAGTGTCACTTAGATTAGAACACATGTATAAAATTGTTTTAAGGATATTTTGACAAAAAATTATTTAAATACAATATTTTGGCAAAAAATTAACTTATAATAACATTTTTCAAAATGTTCTTCTTTTTTGAAAAATGCTTCTATTGTAATAATATTTTGCCTGTATATATCTCAGACTTCTATACAGAGGCTCAACTATGATTTTTGAAAAATTAACATTATTTCCAGTTACAACCCATTGAAATAATTATCGGCTTTTTTTCTTACAATTTCTCCCCTCTGTTTTCATAAAACATGGATAAACCCACTTCTAAGTTATATATTTCAAAAATTCTAGTTGAGTCTCTGTACAGAGGTCTGAGCTATAGACAGGCAAAATATTATTATAATAGAAGCATTTTTTGCAAAAGGAGAATATTTTGAAAATGGGTCCTTCTAAGTTCATTTTTTGTCAAAATATTGTACCTAAATAATTTTTTATTCTAATACTATTCTTAAGATAATTTTATATACATTTTCTAATCTAAGGGACACTAAATATCCAAATATTATCCATTTATACGCTTTTGCAAAATCACGGTTCCGAACTTAGTCGGATACCTTAAGGAGGTAATAACGAGTTATACAATTTTACTCAGCTTTATCTCAATTTTTTATCTTTTGGTGGGTTTGCAGGGATAGGTGGAAGCTTAGCAGTCCTCGTCACTTAACCGTTGTTCACGATATCGAGGTCCATCACAAATTGACTTTTTATAAAAAGTGTGTCTATTACCTGCCTCTTCTATTCATATTTCAACACAAAATATAGGGCCTTAAAAATTTTAAACAAAATTTCTAACCCTTCAAAATAGTGCAGTCTAAGATTTCTTTTGTATTGCTGAAAAATTTTCTTCCCACGTCGAATAATGATTGCATTGACGAAACAGTTTTGGAGAAAAAAAAATGTAAAACTTTTAACGTATTCTCAAATTTTCTTATAAAAACTAATAGCACTCCAAAGTTTAAAGAAGGGAATGGGTAGACCATCATATTATCGAGAAAGGTATCAAGAAAAAAAAGTAGAGTTTGATTTATTAAAGAGTAGTGGAAATATTTAGTCAGTTATAAAAAAATTATCAAATATATATATATTTGTGTGTGTGTGTGTAATAATTCCCCCTAGCATCCTTTTAATTAACTCTTTTTAATAATATTCAAATAATCTTTTATAATTTTATATATAAAATTAAAAAAGTCAAAATAGAGAAAATTCGGTACATTTCACAGTTTTTCTTTGATAAAGGCGAAAATGCAAGCCAAGCGGTGGAAATTGTGAATGGTGTTTATGGTCCTGATACTGTAACAGCTAATAAAGTGCAATTTTGGTTTCGTCGATTTTGTTTAAGCATTTTTAATGTTAAAAATGCACCTCGCACAGGTAGGCCCGTCATCAAAATTGTTGATAACATCACAGAAATAATCGAAGTTGACTGGCATGTTAGTAGTCACAGTATCATCCAGGAGCTAAAGATCGACCATAAAATAGTTTTAAAACATTTGCGCAAAGTTGAATTCAAAAAGAAGCTCGATGTTTGGGTGCAACACCTATTAACACCAAAAAACATGATGGAACGAATTTCCATCTGCGAAGCCTTAGCCAAACGGAATGAAATCGAACCATTTCTTACACGGATAGTGATTAGGGGTGAGAAACTGGTCCCATAAGTCAATATTGTGAAAAAATGATTGTGGTCAAATTATAGTGAACGGTGGCCAAACCAACGGCCAGGAAGGTGTATTTGGTTGGACTGAAAAGGCATAATTTATTATTAGTTGCTTCCGATTGGCCAAACACTAAATTCAGATCTCTGCTGTCAACAACTGGACCGTTTGAAGCTAGCGATTCACCAGAAACGTTCAGAATTGACCAACAGAAGAGGTGTTGTGCTTCATCAGGACAACGCCAGGCCACACACGTCTGTAGCGACTCGCCAGAAACTCTGGGAGCTTGGTTGGAAAGTTTTAATCCATCCACCATATAGTCCGGACCTGGCACACTAAGCGATTACCACCTTTTTATCGCATTGCAAAACTTCCTGAGTGATAAGAAATTGGGATCAAGAAAAGATTGTGCAAATCGATTACTATGGTTTTTCTCCAATAAAGACCAGGACTTCTATGAGAGACGCATTATGAAGCTACCTTTAAAATGGCAACGAATTATACAAAAATGGCGTGTATTTCACCTAAATCGGACAATCCAAAACATGCTAAATAAATTCATGAATTTTATGTAAAAATAATGGATTTTTTCCACAAACTTTTATATATATATATATATATATATATAATATATATATATATATATATTATATATATATATATATATATATATATATATATATATATATATATAAAGGTATGGCCCGCGGTAAGGATTTCTTAATAAGATAATTATTTATTATAATTGATGTTGCATATTTAATGATATTTGCGAGGCAGTTCTTGTGACAAAAAATGTAGTTTACTGAACATCTTGAGACACACACAAGCATACATATTTTAAACATTGAACAGGGAATGGACGACACAACACAGGATAAAAACAACGAAGACACTACTTGCTGCAGCCGGCTACATGATGAAGGACAAAGAACAGAAAAAGCGGGACTGAATAGTCGTTGTACTTTGGGCAACCGGACTGTAAGAACAATCCTCAATCTCATGTCAGGATAGTCTGTGATGTTGGGCATGACGAAAGTGGTGTTTTGCATTCTGTTGAGTGGCATGACGGCGATTGGTCGAACGGTGGGATCCGGGAGGCGTGGCTTTTGCTCTTCATCTGGGCGAAAAAGTTGTTTGATTTTTTTGCTTGGGCGAGAGCTTAGAAACTTCTCTCTGATTGGTTGCTGGGTAAAGTGAATAGAGACTCCAATTGGCTGCCCTGGGGGCTGTGATATAGAAAATGGGAAGGCGCTTGTTCAGCGGGGTAGATATATATATCTGAAAAATGAAAATATATCTGAAGAAAAGTGAAATTATAGCATATTACGGTGCAATAACAAATTTATTGCATGAATTAAAATGTTAAAGGGGATTATATAAATCAAAAAGAATTCTTTTTGGCCTAGCATTTTCATCTGGAATATTTGGAATTAAATCGAGCATATTAGAGTTATTGGTATCAGGTAGAGCATTAAAAAAGTTAATAGCTATTTTTTGAATATGAGATTTAAAACTTAATATTTTTATGGCGTTACGTATGTCGTCATTGCGCATATATCTTGTGGCTTAGACAATCGTACGTATGAGAGAATTTTGCAGAGTATCCAAGATTTTGATATTAGTATTAGCAGCATATCCCCATACTAGACAAGCGTAAGCTAGTATTCTACGCATAACGGCTGTACAGAGAAGCACTTTGTTTTTCCGGCTTTGTTTTTAATAGCACTTCCGGCATATTAAAGCGTAAAGAAAAAGCGGAACTTCTAGAAATCTCGGTATTTATAGGAAGCTCAAATCACATGATCTGGGTTGGTGGATAGATGTAATTCAAAAGATTCCCTTTAGGTGGGTAGCTAGTTATTATTTAGGCGTGTGTCCTAATGGCTAGGACCATTACAAACAAAAACAAGTTCAAGATTTAAATACTGGGAAATATTACTATATATATATATATATTTCTAACTGTTCTGACTAGTCATACTTAGGTTTATAACTATTTGTATTTATTATTATAGGTATATATATACACTCACTTCCACAAAAGTTAAGCACGGAGAGGAAAATGCTAATTTCTGGAAGCCAATCAGAATTGAAGAGGATGCAATTCACTGCAGAGGTAGATGGAAGTATGCAAATATGTTAGGTAACAGCCAATCGTGCTTTCATGTCAAGAAATATGCAAAAAGGGCAGTCTTATAAGAAGACAGCTTTATGAAGAGTTACAGAAAATGATTGTAAGTGTTGATAGAAGGTGTTTAAAATTTTCGTACGATTTGTTTTCAAGACATACGTGTTTCTATGACTTCCAGAAAACGAATGGAAGATTCTGAGCACTGGCGTGCGTGGGGCGCATTGAAACAGGGACAATCGATCACAGATGTTGCTCTTCTTCGGCGTTCATCATTCTGTAATTTCACGTTTATGGAAAAAATTTCCCAAAAACCACACAGACAGTTGTTCAAAGGGCCCCGTAGGTGGTCGCCCCAAGGGTTAAAAACCCCGCGGAAGATCGATATATTGCTATTGTAGCCAAGCGGAATCGCAGAGCGACCCCACACGTGTGGACATCTATGGTTACAGCGTCCATTGGTAAGGCTATATCTGGAGCTACTGTACGCCCTGAAGATTGCATATGAAGGACTGTTTTCCCCGGGGGTACCGGGAGTTTGTGTTACTCTATCCGTCCTTTCCCAGGGGGTCACGATTAAAGGGTGCCGGGAACATGGCAATTGACTGTGTCTGACTGGGGCAATGTCATGTTTACTGATGAGTCAAGATTTGCTTTGGAGCCAGATGACAAGCGTATAAGGATATGGTGTAAACAAGAAACACGCAATCAGCTCCAAAACATCACCGAACATCACGCATTCCGAGGCTGAATCAATATGGTGTGGGCAGAGATTTCATTAGGATACCGCACCGACCTGCACATCTTTAAACGGGGTTCTGCGACGGCTGTCCGGTATCGAGATGAAGTCCTAGAACCCATTGTGAGATTGTACGCTGCAGCAGTTGACCCTACTTTTGTTTTAATGGACGATAACGCACGTCCTCATAGAGCTGACATCGTCGATGACTACCTGGAGAGTGCAGGGATTGCATGTATGGCGTGGCCAGTATATTCGCCCAACCTTAATCCCATTGAAAATCTTTGGGATGCTCTCAGCCGTGCTGTATCTTCACGTTTCCCACCTTCAGCCACTCTTGTTGAGCTGGAAACTGCTGTACAAGAAGAATGGCGATTGCTTAATTCTGCGGTGGTTGACCACCTAATTGAAAGCATTGTCAGAAGGTGTAAACTTTGCATACAGATGAGGGGGGATCACATACCCTATTAATGTCCTTTTTTTTCATTTTATGCTGTTTATTTTCACTTTATACATAATTTTGTTTAAGTCTCCAGTACGACATTATCCGATAACTTATAAAAATTTAATATTGTTTTCATTTCTGTATATAATTATTGGTTTTGTTTTATGTATAAATATATATATGCTACTTAACTGCCAAATTGTGTGTCAATCAAAGCAGTATTTGATGATTTTTTGCATTTTACATCTTCCTGCTTAACTTTTGGAAGTGAGTGTATATATATACTTATAAAAGTTGCTTAGATTTGTTATTATTGTAGCTGAATAAGGACTTACCTAATCCATCTGAAAACCAAGCTATCAGGTTACTCTGTAAAGGTCTTCCATCAAATTCGTCTGCTCTGTTCACCAAAACATCTTTGATGGTCTTGAGGCCATTTATAATAACAATCAAATCCCCACTTATTGTCCTAAAGCTGAACACGTTTCCATATATCTTGTGCATTTTATTAAAGTCCTCATGAGTTTGAGAAAGAAATGGGAAATAACCGAGAAATGGTATTCCCCATAGGCCAGGAGGCAATTTGCGATTTTGGCTCCACCAGTTAAAGACAACCCATGTTAAAAGCAAAACAATGGATGATATTAAAAGTGGATAAGAATAATATGCATCCATGTTCAATGGAATATAATAATTACAATAATAAATGTTGAAGAAATTTGGTGCTTACCACGTTTTTCAATTATCTTTGCTTCACAGACTCTGAGATTCCGAAAACCAAATTTTTATTGATTATTTCCTTGTTTTATCGACTCCATTTGTTTGTTCAACTGTTATGCATTTATTTTTTTTTATCTTTTTTTAGTTAAGAGTAACTGTTTCAGCAGCCTTTGTTAAGCTCAGTATTTTTGTTCTATCAAATCAGAGAGAGGGAGAAAATAAAGTTTTGACAAATTTATATTAATTATTTTATCTTATCACTTTCTACATTTTATTCGACTGTATATGATAAGTTTCTTTTTGCAATCAGTACTAATCTAATTCTTTTAACAGCGTTGACTTGTTATTCATATATATATATATATATACACATAGAGGTGACAGTGTACAGTAGTGACCAAAATTGTGGACACTTTTTAAAATTGTTTTGTTTTTTAAGTTTGTATGCTTATAGAAAATTTTACGTCGCACAAAATACAAAGTATTTTATATCATTTTGAAGAGTGAATGAGTGAATATCAACGTCGCATTGTTCAGCTACACGAGGGCTTTCAGCGAAGGACCACGCAATTTTGAACCATGGGCAAGTGACGTGGACGACACCTGAGCTGGCACCCCCTCTCCTAACTACCACACCACACCAACGGGAGGACGTTTGAGCTCTGGACAGATTTAACGTGCATCGCTCTCCTACACGGCGGGTCCTTAGTAGTAATCATTTTGCAGAGAATTTAATACTAAATTCTATACAAAAAACAAAATTCATATATTTGCAAAGCAAAAAAAGGTTATGCTGCAATAACTGGCGATATATATTAGACATTGATGATAGCAGTGAGTTATCAGAGCTTAGTGGGGAATTCTTTATCCTTTCTTTCAGCTTCACATCGTTGTTTCATTGAGTTGAAAATAGTTTTAAGCTCTTCCTTCGTTATTACATGATTCCAGGAGACAATTATATCCTCAATCAGCTCCTTTTTATTTCATGGGTACCTCATTCGAAAAGAATTTTCAAACGGGGGGACAAGTCTTCAATACGATCAAGGTCAGGGCATTTTCCTGGTCAGGACAACAACTCAGTGATCTTAGAACGGTACCAGACTTTCAATTACTTTGTGGCAAGAAGCAGAATCTTGTTGAAAAATAAATGAAGCATTGTTGGTAAATAGATCCATGATGGAGGGCAGAAGTTCGGGCTCTAGAATGGTGTCAATGTATTTTATAACATTCAGTGTCCCGTCGATGATATGAAAACGACAGATAGTATCTGCTGATATACATGACTAAATGATAAAAATATGTAGGTACTTTACATTTGCCTGGATGCAGTCAGGATGTAGCATTTCTGCTATTCTACGGCTTACATATTTTAGGCTATCACTACCGAATGAATATATTTTAGTTTCGTCTCTCTATATAGCTTGTGACCAATAATCATTTGCCCAATTAATGTGTTTCATTGCCCACTGTAGTTCCTTTTAGCACTGCTGTAAATTGAGATATGGCTTTTTTTGTAGAATTCTACCTTTTAGTCTTACATCTGCTAATCTACACCTGATTGTTTTTTAATTAACAGAAGCATCATAATCACTCAGATCATTTCTGATAGATGTCCATGAAATTCTTTTATCTCTGAAACATAGTATTTTTTTTCTTCTGTCATCAACAGATGTGGTGCACCTTTTCCGGAATTTTCCTGCTTTTTTTATTAAATTTGTCTCCTGACATCCTAAGCAAAACTTTCAATCTCCAAATGTAGTCACTGAACTACCCACCAGTTACGTAATTTTAACATAGGAAATACCACTTTCTCGTCACACATGTGTCCTATCTACTCTTTTATTTGATGTAATTGCTTTTTGACTAAATAACATTGTTATCCTGCCGAGGAAACAGTCCTGACCTCAATCCTATCGAAAACTTGTGGCACCGTTTGAAAATTCTTGTCCGAATGAGGTACCCATGAAATAAAAATGAATTAATTAAGGATATAATTGTTTCCTGACATCATGTAATAACTAAAGAAGAGCTTAAAACTATTTTCAACTCAATGAAGCAACGATGTGAAACTGAAAAAAAGAATAAAGAATTCCCACTAAGCTCTGATAACTCACTGCTATCATCAATATCTAACGCATGTCGACAGTTATTGCAGCATAAAGTTTTTGAGTTGAAAATATTTGAATTTTGTTTTTTGCATTATGTTTAGTATTAAATTCTCTTTAAAATGATATAAAATACTTTGCATTTTGTGCAACGAAAAATTTTCTATAAGCATACAAACTTAAGAAAACACAACAATTTTAAAAAGTGTCCACAATTTTGGCCACCACACTGTATATATTTAAACATATATGTGTGTATTTGTAAAGAATTATAAATATCTAATTTTTAAAGGCATCCGTAATATAAACATTTTATCCTGAAAATTAAAAGGTGAAATTAAAGTGGTTTCAATAAATCGTTATTGTGGATTCATTTTTTTACCCTTTAATCATACTTAAAATTATTTCAAATACGACTTCTTGCCAAATAAAAGGTTTAAAAATGCAATATTTGCGTTATAATGCATAAAAACCAAATTTTACTACTAAATTTAATGCAATATTGTGGACATTTAGGAAAAAAACTAATGACTTACATTATCATGTGATTTGTTTGCAAAATCGTTTGGCTTTCTGCATTTTAAATAGAGTTGAGTGATTTCGCGATTTATAAAGAATAAAATAATGAAAAAAATATTTTTCCAATCTAATTTTTACAAAAATATTTAATGCTGTTTCTATTATATTTAAAATTCTATTATATATGCAGGGGGTTTCTTGAATAAATATTAACAATTTAAAATGTACTTCCATTTCAAAACACAGAATATTTATATTTAAAATTAATTATATTTTAATTTCCCTTGTATGTGTACTAACAGTATTTATAAGTTGTAACTATATGAATACAATACAAAAACAAGGTTCCTTAATTTATATTTTAATTTTGTATATATGCTTGTAAATAGAAACAGTGCTTTTAACTCTTAGAAATATGAACTAATTTTACAAAATATCAGAAATTAAACATATTTTTTACTAATGGACTGTATATTAACAACTAAGCCTTTGCAGACATAGCAAGTCCCCAAATTTGAGAGCCCTTTCAAAAGTGGCTCCATCTTGTAGGGGCTCAAATTTGGACGCTTGAATTGATTTAATTTTAGCTCTCTAGGGATGCTAAATATTGCCAATATTTCAATTTTGTTGAAAGTACCAGAGAGTCAAATTAACACTCAAGGGTTCTTTTACTTTCCACACAATTATATGATATGTGTGCTAACTATTTTCTCATCCAGAAAATCTATTAACTCTAGTTGGAATCAAACCCACAACCTTGGGCTTATGAAGCGGGCACGCTAACTTTAAGCTACCGAGCCGACTTTTTTTAGAAATACAGTCGAACCTCCATATTACGATCCTCTATATTGAGAATTTTTCTATACAGCGAACTTTTTCCTGAAACGAAGAACATTTCACGATTTTCTTCGTAAAATAACCTCTCTATTTTCTATGTAACGAACTTTTTCTCTTGTGATTCAATTTTTTCTCCCTATTTTTAAAGTATTTTCTGAACATTATTCTCTCTTGTAACACACTTTATGGTGGTGATAAATCTTGAACTGGTTTTATTAGATGCCTAACTAACCGAAAGCAATAGAATTCTGGGCATTTTATCCAAAAAGTACAACCTGTAACCCCCACTGTATAGTTAACTGGAAACATCTTCGATGTCCTCTTTCACCCTCAGTGGAGTGGTCTCGTGTCCCCGTGTCATTGAACTAGTCTCCGTTCATTTGTAGTGTTGATCAGTCGCACTGATAACTTCAATTTTGTAGCTCGAAAATGTCAAAACATAAGTGCTTGAGCATCAAAGAAAAAGTTTTATTCTTCAGGATGTGGATAAAGGCGTCAATAAACTTTCCTTGTGGTTTTTCCTTTCTTTTTAAGTAAGACGTAAGAAATAAATATATATTAATTTATAAAAAGTGTGAATAATTACTTTTTTAAATATATAGTGTTTATGAATTAAAAAATGTTTATTTATATAAAGAAAATTGAAAGATGAACCTCTACATAAACAATTTTCCATATAAAGAACTTTTGGGGATTTAGCGACTTTGTTATACAGAGGTCCGACTGTATGTAGTTTATTCTTTCTTGCCATTTTTTTTGTTTTATTTCATTGAATCGTTTCACAATGAAAATCATAATTGTGATTTACTAAGATTTTCAATAATTTTTCTCCTCATTTTTTTCATTTCTCATTTACTTATTTTAAAAATGATAAATTGTATTGGTAAATATTTAAAAAACAAAAAAAAAAAATTCCTTCATATCTAGAAATAATAACAACACAAATATGTTAACACTCCCAAATGCAATATAAAAATGCAACAATTACGAAAATTTGAAGATGAACTAATGCTACAATGAATGTATCGGCAGAAGATGTAACATATGATTGCAGCAAGTTACAATTTTTCAACAAAGATAAAACTTATTGCAGTAAAAAACAGTACACAAAAAAAAAGATCGAACAAAATGAAATTTTCGGTTTTAAGATTTATGTTATGTGTCCTAGGTTTTTTAGTAACATTATCTTAAAATAACACTTATCATCCATTATCGATGGAACTATAGATAAGATCCTAAGGTGCAGAGTAATGAAATATTTGATTGATAATTTCATCAAAAATCACAACGTTCAAGGTAATATTTTATCTCGTCACTTTTTTAAAAAAATATGAACCGGAGCACTGTGTGATTTTTTTTAAATAATAAAAGGATTCAGGTTCATTCAACACCTAAGAAATGGCTCTGGATCAGTATTTATCCACACCATTGTTGATTTCTGCTCTCTTGTTGATTTTAACATGGATAATTATTAATTGGTTGAAAGAAAATCGAAAACTACCGCCTGGTCCGCGGGGTTTGCCTATTTTAGGCTATTGGCCTTTTATCAAAACAACTCATTTGGATTTTGCTGAACTCAGTAAAACCTACGGGAATGTGTTCAGTTTTCGAACTGTGGGAGGTCGACTCATTATCGTCCTCAATGGCATCAAGACTATCAAAGAGGTACTAATTAATAGAGCTGATGAATTTGATGGAAGGCCACATGGGAATAATTTGGTGTCCTGGCTCTCTGAAGGGATTGGTAAGTTAAATTTTCTGTCTGTGTTCCCTTTGTTATCTCTTTTGGTGCTTGTACTACAGTCACATATACAGTCGTACCTTTACGTAACGAAGTCGCTAAATCCCGAAAAAGTTCGTTATGTAGAGGTTCATCTTTCAATTTTCTTGATAAACCACATAAAACAAATTTTAAGTGCATCAACACTATATATTAAAATAAGCAATTATTCACACACATCTTTTTGCAAATCAATATATATTTATATTATATCTTACCTCTCAAAAAAGAAAGAAAGAAAAGTTTCTCTTTTTTTTGACACCTTTACCCACTTCCAGAAGAATTAAATTTTTCTTTGATGCAAAAGTACTTCCGTTTTTACATTTTCGAGCTACAAGAAAGGAAGTTACCAGTACAAATAAACGGAGACTAGTTCAATGACACGGGACACGACCCAACTTTACTGAGAGTAAAAGGGGATATCGAAGATTTTTCTAGTCAACTGATTGATTGAATATTAACGTCGCATGTTCAGCTCACGGGGACTTTTGGCGACTGACCAGAAATTTTTGAGCCATGGCGGGGCTGGAAAACCCAGCGGGAACCCCTTCTAACTACCACACCACACCAACGGGAAGCCCGTTTCAGCTCCGACAGATTTTTTGTATCGCTCCCCACACGGTGTGTCTTGGGTACTGGGTTCGAACTGGGACAAAGCAACCCATGACCCGGGATACCCATACCACTGGCTACCGGCCATTAGTCAACTGAAAATGTTTAAACGAACGTTGGAAACCCGTGTTTTAAAAAAGGAAAAATGGATTTTTTATATATTTAGTGCCTTTTAATTAAATACATGATACAATTGTTTTGGATATTTCAAAAAAAATTTTTTAAAATTTTCGGTAAAAAATTCTTGAAAAATTTTTTTTTCCTTTTCCCCTTTTTTGCCGAATATAAATTTTTTTGCCTGTATATACCCCCGACCCCGAACAGAGGCTCAACTAGAATTTTTGTACAAAATTTAGAAGGGGTTTTATCCATATTTTCCCAAACAGAGGGAAATTTTAAAAAAAACACCAATAATTATTTAAATTGGATAACTTGAAAAAAAGTAAATTTTTCCCCAAAAATTCTAGGGAGCCTCTGTATAGAGGTCTGAGCTTTACGGGAAAACATTATTATAATAGAAGCCTTTTCACAAAAAGGAGAACTTTTGGGAAAAAAAAATTATTTTTAAGAAAATTTTTGCCGAAATATTGTTTTTAAAAATTTTTTTTTGTCAAAAAATGTCCTTAAAACAATTTTACATGTTTCTAATCTAAATGACACTAAATATCTGAAAAATTTTCCATTTATGCGCATTTTTAAAATCACGGTTCCGAACGTAGTCGGATACCTTAAAGGTTGCACTTCTTGGATAAAACCCTCAGTTCTTTCGGTGGAGTTAGGCATCTAATAAAACCAGATCAAGATTTATCACCACCTTAAAGTGTGTTACAAGGGAGAATAACTTGAAATGTCCAGAAATAAATACTTTAAAAATAGGAAGGAAAAACTGAATCACAAGAGAAAAAGTTCGTTATATAGAAAATGAACTTCGCTTTTGGGAGGTTATTTTACGAAGAAAATCGTGAAATGTTCTTGGTTCCAGGAAAAAGTTAGCTATATAGAAAAATTATCCATATACAAGTTCGCTATACAGAGGTTCGACTGTATTATTGCTTTCTTTTCATTTTTAAAATCGTATAATCAATATTCTAATCCCCGAATGTAATAAAAATAATGTAATAAAAAATTACATTCATATTTTTAAATATAAAAATTCCATAACACAACTTTTTTTTACCTTACTAATGAATTTAAAATTATCTTCCTTGGCAAGTAAAGCCTGCAAACCGCAGTTTGAGAAGGAAAAAATGAATAAATAAGGCACAACAGTGAAATTCATGAAGTCAGATATTATCTTCATTGTATCACAAATTGTTCGGAGTATCAGTTGCAATGTGGGGGTCGAAGATTAGACTTCTTCAGAAAGTAGTGAAATTCGCGCCATCTATTAATCCACTTCGTCAAAAAATGCCATCTAAAACAAATAAACTCTTCAGCTCTTTGCATATTTCGCTCGCAACTTTAAAAAGTAAATACCAATATGTGTGTGATGGTAGAAACAAATTCAATAAAACTGAATAAAAGGGGATGTATAATATGTAGGACACAAAAGGAAACTGAATTTTATAACTTTGGTAATAAAATTGCTATAATTCTCGTAACCAAAATGTTTAACCACTTCTCTGTTTTGCCCGAACACCACTCGGGGCACTTGAAAGGGCATTTACATGATTTGCCCGAGCGGTGCTCGGGCAACCCTTTTCTACTCTAATCCTCTGATTTGCCTGTATTTTTTGCTCGTTTAGTGTGCAATGTATGTTTCTAACAGATATCTCTAATTTTCGAGTACAGTTAGGATTACAAAAAAATGTCTAAGCCGGTTTCAAGATTTGGTTTTACTGCATTCTTTTAGACTAGATATGGCGGGAATTTTCTTTTTACTAGATAGGTGTAGCGCAGTGCTTCTCAAACTTTCAATATTCGCGACCCAATATTCAATCATTATTTTCATCGCGCCCCCCTCCATGCAATAACATTGTATTGAATTCAATAATATTATACTTCTACACTAAAGCTACAGTACGACTTTAACCTACTATGTGCTACCGACGTATATAAACGTCTCGCTCAGCCAAAGCATTAATCTTCTGGATGTATATATACGTCTTTTCTAAGTACGATCTTTTCTGTGCACTGCTAGCCATAAAATTATTCCTAAGGTTTTGAAATACAATAAAAGAACCTTGACAGTCTTTGCAAAGGATTTACCTATTTCAGAGGATTTTGCTTATTTCTTTCCTTTTTCCTCCGAAAAGCATCAAAATACGCACGTCTACGTGGAAAATCATGGCACTGGGGACCAAACCGCATAACTTTTAATCGATAGTTAAGGAATTAATTATAAACCGTACAAATCATCAAGATAAGTGTTAATACAAGCCCATGGGGTCACTGGTAATTACCAAACTTGTTCTTAATTTAGTATTGTTAAATTAATAATAAAATACATTGTACACAGTACAGGTACCTTTATATGTGTATTATATCAGTATAAATGTGTATTTTATATTTTGTTATGTCAAAAAGTATTTTGCCTGCTTACTTTCAGTAAATTAAGTTTTGAATAATCTTTAGTTTTTAACTTTTCAATATGCTAGCGCCCCGCCCCCCCTTGTAGAGTTATCACGCCCCTCAAGGGAACGCGCCCCACAGTTTGAGAAACGCTGGTGTAGCGCAAACAACCAACCGTATTTCTTTTAAATTTGGAGCTTAAAATAAAAGAAAAATGAGTGTTTATGAGAGGCTCATAACAGAAAATAATTCTGATATTGACTCAGGTAGTGATTCTAAAATTTCTGTAAATCAGTGTTTCTCAATTAGGCACCTGGGCGCGATACTCTTACGAGGGGGGCTCGAACATATCGAGAATAAAAGATTTAAAAAATAATTAATTTACTGGAATGAATTAAAACAAAATACTTTCAGTTATAATAAAAAATGCACTTTTACTCTGATATAATTTATAGGCGATGCATATATATAAGTCATCTCTCTCTCTCTCAAAAATAAAAACTTCTTCAATACCTAATTAGCTATCTGATCCAAAAAGCCAAATAAAAAAACTTTTATTTGATTTGCTGTAATCTCATGATGAGTGATTTTTACTACTCTTTCAGAGAAAAAACAAATCCCCAGACCCAGAATCGGAAACATAAAAAATTCATCACTGTGATTATTTTTGAAATACTGCACATTATAGCTGTAATCTATTTTTGCTGATAATCTGTTTGACCTTCTAAGTTATTGGTACAGTTAGTTATGACCCCTCTCTTATGTGTTTGTTTCTCATTTAGGGAAGTTGTAAGTAGTGTATTTCTCTGTTGCGCTATTTTCCGTGCAAAAGAGTTTTATGATATTTGGAAAACCACAGAGAGCACTTTGAAGGATTACTTGGCCAAGACTTAATTTATGATTATTCTCAAACATATGAAGCATAATGAAAAACGTTTTACACAATTTTTTTAGCGGTAACATAAATATGATCATAACCCGGAAGTGGTCGCGCGGAACACACAGATCACAAAATCGTTAATTCTGGCAAAACTGTTTATTTGTTACCAAAGAAAAATTGAAAAGTTCTTGAAAGTAGGTAAGTTTACTTTCTCTTAATTAAATTATTCACTGAATCACGATTTGTATCGTGTACAATAAAATAATTATATAAAAAAAAAGGATTGGGGTGACTCAATCACCCCGCGTAACCATTAACCCTAGTATCGAGTGTGTGTCTGCCCTCGGGATAAAACATTTTGAAGTCTTCTCGATTTAAATATTAAAAATAACACTATTATTCTTCATTGAATTTTATATTATTTTTCATTGTTTAATATTAATTCTAAATGCTAATTCCGTGAGGCTTAAAATTACAGTTCGCTTAAAACAAATTATAATATGAGCATTTTCATTTTAAAATATCATTTTACATTTTCGTAAACATTGTCGAGCATTTGGTTTTACTCTTCTGACAATTCAGCTATTTATCAAGAATGTTTTAGTTTTTAAAAAAATGAACTCGATCGCGAAGAGCGGGTATTTCAGACAGTATAATTTTAATGTATCAGTGCTGCACAAGGTATTTTATAACTAATTTATTAATACTAAATTAAGAGCAAGTTTAATAAGTATTAGCGACTTCCATGGGCTTGTCTTGCAGAGGAAAGTTTTTCAAAGGAAGGTTTACGATTAGAAATTGACACTCTGAGTACATTTTCTATATTTGGCTGAGATCTATATTTTGCTTTGAAAGCAGCCACCGAATTTTGCAATCTGTTCCAATTTAAAAATTCGAGAACAAAATTAAAATGTATATTACTTAAAAGTTACATATATAAAATTTAATATACTTACCTTACTAATTTGTACGGTTTATAATTAAGATCGTTTTGTAGCTTTAGCGTCAAAGTGCATTATTATTGTATTCAATACATTATTATTGTATAAGGGGGCGCGATAAAATTTATGATTGAAAAGGGGGCGCCAGTATTGAAAGTTTGAGAAGCACTGCTGTAAATGATTCTGGAAGTAATGAAAGTTTCTTATCGAACTTCTCTTGTGGTGTTGATAGAATGGATCCGCTTCTCACAAATTATCTAATAACAAAAAATGAGGCAAGAAATAAGACCGAAAAAATATTCTTCCATCTTTTTGATACATCATTGTGGAATTCTTTCCTTTTATATCAAAAACAGGAAGGAAAATTATCTCTCTCTCATTTGAATTCCAGGCTTGATAGTATATATCGCTTTATTGAAAGACATAGGGCGGCAAATGAGAAAGAAGGACGACCAGAAATTGTACCCAGTCTTTTACGATTGACAGATAAAAACTTTTAGAAGTGATTCCTCCTACCGACAAAAAATTGAGACCAATAAGGAAATGTTCTGTGTGTTGTTTGAAAAGAAACGATTTTGGAAAACGGGTGAAAAAAGAAACGCGATATTTTTACCCTGATTGCGATATGGGACTAAGCTTGTCTCCCTGTTTTAAAATTTGCCGCAGAAAAACAGAATTTTAAGATAATAATTAACTGTAAGTACAATATTATCTGTTTAAATCTAATATACATTTTTGTAAAGTGTTCTTTTGAGTTCGCTTATTCCTTCGCAAAAAAGCCAACTTTAAGGGAAAATAAGTTTTTTCAATGAAAATAAAAAACAGCATAATCCTTTAAATTCAATATTTATAACATTACTGACTGCTGATTTAAGTTTATATAATTGATTTCATCTTAAGGTATCCGACTACATTCGGGGAGCTGTGGTTTTAAAAAAGCGCATAAATGGATAACTTTCATGATATTGAGTGTCACTTAGATTAGAATACATGTATAAAATTGCTTTAAGGACATTTTTTGATAAAAAAAATTATTTAAATACAATATTTCGGCAAAAAATTAACTTAGAATAAGCTTTTTTCAAAATGTTCTCCTTTTGCCTTTTGTGAAAAAGGCTTCTAAAATGCTTATATTTTGTGTGTGTGTGTGTGTGTGCTTATATAAAGTAAAGACTTCTCCAGAGAGTCTGAACTATTTATTTTGAAAAATTCACATTATTTTCAGCGTTACATCCAATTGAAATAATTATCAGCGTTTTTTTCTTAAAATTTCTCCCCTCTGTTGTCGTAAAACATGGATAAAACCACTTCTAAGTTATGTATTTCAAAAATTCTAGTTGAGCCTCTGTACAGAGGTCTGAGCTATAGACAGGCAAAATATTATTATAATAGAAGCATTTTTCACAAAAGGAGACTATTTTGAAAATGGGTCATTCTATGTTCATTTTTTGTCAAAATATTGTACTTAAATATTTTTTTATTGTAATACTATTCTTAAAACAATTTTATATACATTTTCTTATCTAAGGGACACTAAATATCATAAATATTACCCATTTATACGCTTTTGCAAAATCACGGTTCCGAACGTAGTCGGATACCTTAAAAGTGTTTATAAAAAATATGCTTATTTGTTGACATAATATGACAGAAAAAAAACTCTCAAGTGGTTAAGAATGTTGGAATTAACTATTTTAATATATATTTAAATTTTATTTGCTTAAAGAAATAATTCACATGAATTTTCATTTTAAATTTCAAGCAGTAAGTCTTGAACAGAAATAGACGTTTATTTCTTTAGATGGAGCTGCAAATACTTATTCGTCACGCAAAAATATATTGAAAGAAAATCTCTGCATGATATTGTTTCAGTGCATAGGATTATAGTTGGTCAGTTGATTACTTTTAAAGTTACAAAAGACACTAGGCATATTAAGGAGTGCTACATTTTATGATTACAAAAGGCTTCAGAAAGGTAGAATTCGCTATCTGAAAGCTATAGCTGGAGTATCAAGTATGGACATTTTAAAGCATGGGCCAACTGGGCCGGGCCTCTTGCCTCATCTCTATCTCGACTCGGCCTCAATAAAATCCTGATCCGAATAATTATAATCGTCAAACGTCATTTCCGAACATATTAACTGGAAATTAATTTTGAACTCTGTGCCCATTGTCAATAGTGGCAAGACTGCAAATTAAAAGTTCATTAAAATGTAATGTAAATTTTGCGAATTTAAAATGCAGAAAGCAAATTTTCAAATAAAACTTAATTTTGTTATAGATTACTTTCGTTGAACTTTACATGTATCTACAGCAAATTCGATAAAAAGGACTCGGGCTTAATTTTGCATAGAGGCCAAGAGCCTCAATAAGTCAGTTTTTCATGAGTATCAAGTTTCAAGAGGATAGAAATGTTTGAAAAAGAACTTAAATTTTTTTTCTACAGTTTTTGATTTTAATGGAAGAAGTATTTATTATGATCTACAGTAAAACCTGTTTTTGTGAGATAGGAAAGGCATAAAAAGAAACCACACAAAAAATACTCGAAATTTTCATAATTACTTACATATAACAAACAATTTTGTCAATATACTACAGAAAGAAAATTTTATACGGCTCACAGTGAGCAGTTTTCCCAATCTGGCGCTCGGAAAATCCAAAAAAATTCC
>BMAV01008213.1:249372-259619 GCA_019973955.1 Trichonephila inaurata madagascariensis | reverse complement strand
CATTTCATAGGAATGTATAATGCTAAAAGTTTGATATAATTAAACCCTTTTTTAATTACAGATTTTGTTTATTTTATAATGGTTTATATTAATAAAGCTTTCATAATTTGGTTATACTTAATAGTTTTATTTTATTAACTAGGAACGTTTTATATGTGTTCTTAGATCACAATTTTTTTATAAATATATTTAACACTTAAAAAATCCTATTAGTGGTCCACGGGATTTAAATTATGAATTTTTCTGATCCATGAGGTCAAAAAGTTTAGCAACCGCTGTTCTATATAATAAATTACATATTGTATATAATAAATTACATATTGTAGCATTATTAAAAATGATAATACGTTTTATTTATGTTGAGAAAAGTCACCATAAGTTATTTTAACATTTCCTCAAAAGAGATTATTTATGTTTGAGGATTTCTATGTTTTTTTTTTCAATAGTTTACGTGATTCTTTATCAAATGATAGAATCGGGGGTGTAAAGAGTTGATACAAATTTTGATTACTATTGTGAAGTAGTTAAAACATTTACAATGGAAGTTTCCAATTCATCTCAGTATCCGTGAACTAAAAACGCAAAAAATGTAATCAGTAATTACTCCTCTATTTTATTAAATTAGACCTATATAATGTAAATTTATTTTATTATAATTATATTTGTTCTAGGTTTAAGCTATATATGATCTAAATCCATAAAAAAGAAGCTAATGTGTTTTTATGTTAAATTTTTAAAAAATCATATTACAAAAACCATATGGTACATTTGCTTTTATTATTCATTCCCCCCATAATTTTTCAGAAATCCTATTTCAATTTATATTTGTGGTCAGTAGATATACTTTTCACATTATACGAGAGAAACTCTGAAATTTTAGAGATACGCACAGACGAGTAGTAACAAAAAATAAAAGTAACGGTTTTATTTGAAAATACAAAGTATTTTAACAAAGCAGACGATTTTTTTTTACTGATTTACGTCATTCTTGGTAGAATAAATTTTAGACAGAAGAGAAAAAGTTGTCTATAACACAAGAACATTATCTTGCTATTAATTTCTATGATTTTAAGGAGGAATTAAATCAAAACGAAAGCGTTCAATGGCTGCAATCAGCATACGGCAGTGTTTCTCAAACTTCTGTTTCTCAATTTTCTTCACGCGCCTTCCATACAATAACAATGTATTGAATTCAATAATACTATACTTTGACGCTAAAACTACAATACGACTTTAACCTCTTATGTACCATCGGCTTATATAAACGTCTCGCTCAGCCAATGCGTTAAATGTCCCTGGCGTATATATACGTCTTTCCGAAGTACGATATTTTCTACAAGGCTATCCATAAAATTATTCCGAAGACATTGGAATGTTATGAAAGGACCTTGACAGTGTTTGTGATGGAATTAGTTATTTCAGAAGATTTACTTACTTATTATTATTTTTCTACCCCCCCCCCAATACCCCCATTCACTCGCTGCCATGTTAAAGGTTTGAATTTGGGAGGCGAATTATGTAATTTTAATCGGCATTTAAGGGATTAATTATCAAGATGGGTGTTAATTTTTGCATATAATTTTATGTGCGACAAGTGACAAGCCCATGGGATCACTGGTAATTATTAAACTTGTTCTTAACTTAGTATTGTTAAATTAATTATAAAATATATTGCGCAGTACTGATATATTTATAAGTGTATTATGTCAGTGTAAATGTGTACTTTATTTTTTATTATGTCAGAATGTATTTTGTTTGTTTTCTTTCAATAAATTAATAATTTTTTTAAAAAATAATCTTTTGTTTTCGACTTTTTGATGTGCTCGCGCCCCCCTTGTAGGGGTATCCCGCCCCTAGGGGGGCGCGCCTCACAGTTTGAGAAACACTGGCATACGGTGATAAATCTCCATGTCGCGCTACTGTATTCAGAATCTTTAAAGAATTTCGCGGAGGTCACAATTCTCTTCAGGATGAAGAATATATAGGACCTCGAGAAGTCGGTAGAAATCCCGGATAAAGTGTCTGCCATACGAAAAATGTTAGTGGATGATATTCGCTGTACCTACCAAATGGTACAGAAGGAACTTAACATTGGATCCGAAGCCATACACAATATTGTTCATGAAGAATTACATATGAAAAAATTAGTTTGACGTTGGGTTCCCCATATTTTAATTGAACATCAAAAGAGGAGCATGTCAGAATCAGTAAGGAAACCCTTAAATTGCTAAATGACGGGGGCCACCGCATTATTTCTAAAATTGTAACAGAAGATGAAATGTACATACCATTTTTTGACTTTCCAACACGTAAAGAAAGCAAAGTATGGGTCTTTGAAGATGATCCCACGCCGACAATGGGGGAGAGACAACGGGAAATGAAAAAAGTAATGTATGCCGTTTTCTTCAGAAATACTGGATTGGTCAAAGCCATAAAGTTGGAAGGACAGAGGGTAACAGCAAAATGGTATACCACTAAATGCCTTCCATAAATTCTACAAGAAGTAAATGTTAGGGGACTAATTCTTCCCCATGACAATGCATCTTCCATACTGCTGGATTAACATTTGAGTTTCTTAAGCAAAAACAAATTAAAGTGATGGAACATCCACCTTATTCCCCAGATCTAGCTATGCGTGATTTTGGTTATTTTTTTAATCTAAGAGAACTTACACGTGGTTGCCGTTTTCATCCAGAAGAAGAGGTTTATGCGGCTATAAATGCATTTTTTTCACCAATCCCAGAAATGAATGGTTTGAGGTATTTATTCTGAGAAAAATCTGAGGTATTTAATCTGAGATTTATTCTACTTTGAACACACCTGAAATTTTGTAAGTATTACTTTAAAAAATTTTTCTGAAAAACCTCCCCTCGTACTTATTTGGTCAAAAATAAATTAATGTCCTTTCTCTAAATTAGAGGGGGCCAACCCACGGTACTTATGCCACATTGGGGAACGCTGGAGTGGTAACAGTGGCACACGAAGACTTACTGAAAATGTTTTAAAATTTTTAAAAGATAATAAATAACCATTTTTATTTATTTATTTATTTATTTTACAATTTTATTCAAATGGGGTTCTTTCAGACAAGAAAAGCTCAACATTTGAATCAAAATATGTTTGTGAATAAATGTTTTCCGCTATGAAAGTAATAAAAACAATATCACTCAAAACTAGCTGTTATGTGTATCTAATTTATAATAACCTAATTTTGTAGGCATCTGTAAGAGATAATCCTAATAAAAATCACTTGGTAAAAAAGTCGTAATTCAAAAGCCACATAATATAAATACTGAGCAATTAATAATTATTTTGAACTAAACGATTCAAATTACTCATTTTCATTTTATATCTAATCTAATTGGTTGAACTTGTAAAAATTTTATTAACAATAAAGCTTAAGTTTGTATACTTAAGTCTTATTTATTATATTATTTTTAAATTTCGACTACATAGATTTGCATTAAAAAATGTGCTATTTGCGTAAAAACCCCATAATGGGCTTATAAGTAACATAATTTCATTTTTACGCATTTGTTTGTTGGAAAAGTTGTAAGTGGCACGCATAATTATTTTTTATCATCTAGTGACACTCTTTCCAAAAAAGTTATCCACCCCTGCTCTAAATCACTAATTTTGGTAAGATTTTAGAACAAATATGAAAGTATCTTTTCATTTATTTATATGCCTAGTTATTTTGTAAGTGTTATTGAAAAAAATCCCTACAATTCATTTCGTAACATAAATATATTTTTTTGTTTCTCTTTTTCATAATACCAAATACAATATCTTGTTGTCTATTTTTCTAGATAATTCTATTTATTATGAAATTATATAGTTTTAAAATAAACTTAAATTTTCCTTTTTTGATTAACAAAAAGCTATGAAATAAATAATTTCATATTGAATAAAATGCTTTCTACACTGGTTTTAACGTTCATATATTGAACATATATGAAATGAGGAAAATAATTGTATTTCATCTTTTCAGAAACAAATTAAACATCATTTAATCCATACGAATAATATTTATCAGAATGTTTCACTTAGTTATGAAACACGTTATGCAAATGTGTATGCAACACATTTTCTTACACTACAAAAGAGCTTAGTATTAACCATTAAATTTACAAGCATTATTCCATTATACTCACTTTATTAAAATAAGTATATCCTCATACATTTAACTTAACTCTCTCTCTCAAACTCTCTAACTTCCACTTTGAGTGTTCTCTGGTGTTTACATACATAGAAAACGATGTTGCAGCGTTTTGTACACGGGGTTCACTGTTAATAAAATCATGACAACCCTTAGAAATCCCTTTGTGGCCAATCACTTCTCTTCACTTCTCCCTAGTTATTTCTCCATCCCACCCTTCATATATAAAGAGTAGCTGTTTCTGGACACTTGTTCGAGAAGAGAGTAAGTGAAATAAAATGAAGCTGTTCGTTAACTAGCAATTTGCATCCGATTTCGAATTCCTAATTCTAGAATGTTTACTTCAGAAAGTTTGATTCTCTTTGAAAAGACTCTGAACGATTTTAATTATCTGTTCCTAAAGAATTGCGATGCTTTTCTCTTGTTTTTGGTATTGGTTGTCAGTTAATAAACATTCGTTTCCAAACTCGGTAATTGGTTTTTAAATTGGTAGTATATATTTATTGTTTTAAATGTATTTAGCGTTATTACTTTACAATGAACTAATAGTTTTCACTAAGAATTGAAATAAGCGTTTGGGGTAAATATTTTATTTTTAATTACACACACACGTACTATACATATCACACGTATGGGCGTGTTGTTTTATTCAAAAGTGGCGCATATCCGACAGGACAGAGAAGGATACATTTGGTTCAGTAAGCGCACAACTTACCGCTTGACCAAAATGATCACTTTATTCCGGAGGTTATTACTGGCTTATTTAGATGATACCGCAACACACTCCCCCACCAGTGAGCGTGGTGGATATGCGAATGAACGATATAGTTTTTTGCGAGCGGTCAGTTGTTGGAGTTAATTGGAGGAGTTGCGTCAAGTGAGTTAGACGACTTTGTTAGCTGCCTCAAGTGAATCTGACGAGTTGACTGCGTCCAGTGAATCTTTACGAGTATTTGGTAGCTATTTTTGCCAATAGATGGCGCCACGACAGTTCAGAAGGTTTCTCAGCCTAGCCAGGGTCACCAATGAAGTGGCGCAAATCCATAGGACAGCACCTGCGACCTTTGGTTCCGTAAGCAGGTAACTTAACGCTAGACCAAAATGATCACTTTAGTCAGGAGGTTGTTACTGGCTTTAGATGATACTGCTACAATTGTGTGTGTGTGTGATAAAGAAATTTGTAAAATTTGTCACACACAGGCAAATCGAAATATATTTCACTTTAATTTTTTCTTAAGGTAGCTCCGCATTATGGTCGAACCAATCCTAGCAGAGCTTTCTAAAGTTGCAATAATAGTTGGGGAGCATGGTTTCTGAATCGAAAGTTACAATATTACTCGTATTATAAATTAATTGATAATATAATATAGATACAAATTTTCTGTGTGTTTATCAGTTTGTCATGAAAGAAGAAGGGAAAAAAAATGGCCTACTTTATTATTTTAACAACGAATTTCCTATGGAGGATTCTTTTTACTGCCATATTTCTGCTTCTTAATCTCTAGCCTAGTAGATCTTATTTATTGTTCGGCACTTAGATCTGTCATTCTCTAATCTCAAATTATAAGATTTCAGTAATGCCATTAAGATGTCAATGCCCATTGTAACATAATTGCAAATTAAGAGTAAAATTCTGCATTCCAATTTATTGAATTGCTTTATAATACAAGATTAACAGAATAATTAAATATTAAGACATTTATTAAATTATAGAGAAAACAGTTAAAAATCTGGATGTTTGGAGGAAAATGATTTTTATGCTTCCAATTGTAGTGTATAATTTGGAGATATGGATTAATTAATTTTAATATAAGTCACACACTGAAGTAACACAAGGATTATTGGTGAGGATTCTCGTAATTTTAAACCCCGGTCAAGTGACGTGGACGACACCTGAGCTAGAAACCCCCTCTATAAACATTCACATTATGCTAACGAAAGGATGAGCCTCTACAGATTTAATGTGTGTCATCCCCTGTACATGACAAGTTTGAGGTGGTACTAGAATTTGAACCTGCCTTTCGACAACCACCGTCACGAGTTAGATACCATGACAACGAGTTCATTACTACGGCTACGTTTTAAATATGTAATAAGATAAAGGAAGAAAACAAGGTATAAATTAAATTAACTCAGGGGCGCAACAGCCCAGGTGTATAGATTAGGATAGGTTAAAATTTACCTTATTTAATATGAGAAATTAATGTAGAAATATATTTGTCAATTTTCTAATCAGAAGAGTTTGCCGAGTCAGCAATTTGTTCAAAAAATTTGTTAATGATTCTTAAGGTATCCGACTAAGTTCGGAACTGTGATTTTAAAAAAGCGCATAAATAAATAATTTTCATGATATTTAGTGTCGCTTAAATTAGAATACCTGTATAAAATGGTTTTAAGGACATTTTTACAAAAAAAAAATTATTTAAATACAATATTTTGGCAAACAAAAAAAAATTTATAAAAAAATGCTTCTAAAATAATAATATTTTGTGTGTGTGCTTATATAAAGTAAAAACTTCTCCAAAGAGTCTGATTTTTGAAAAATTCATATTGTTTTTAGAGTTACAACCCATTGAAATAATTATCGGTGCTTTTTTCTTAAAATTTCTCCTCTATGTTGTCGTAAAATGTGGATAAACCAGAGAATTACGATATTAAAAAAACTGACATATATATATACAATGAATAAATCGGATGTGTGAATTTGGCATAATAGGAAAAGTAACTTTATTGAGTATGATCCCCCCCCCCTCAAGTAGCAATACAGCGCATGCAGCGGTGTGATGCCCTCAATTATGCGGTCCCATAACTGTGTAGGAAGTGTGACCGATTGCTCTTCCAAGGCAGTGAAAAGCATGTCTAGGGTCCTAAGAGGGGGGGGTCGAGAGTAGCTACACGGCGTCTTAGAGCGTCCCAAACATGCTCGATAGGGTTGAGGTCCAGTGATCTAGCTAGCCTCTACATGCGCTGAATTGTTTCCTGCTCCAGATAAGCACCCGCGATGCGAGCCCTGTTTGGTCTAGCACTGCCATCCTGTAGCCCGAAGATATCACCTATTGCTCCGGCATACGGGCGCACATAAGTATTCAGGATGTCATCTCTATAAGTGTGAGCATTAACATGTCCACGGTAAAAGAAATGGAAGTCTGTATGTCCATCCAAAGAGATACCAACCCCAAACACAGACACTGCCTGATTCGCATGTAACTTTTCCATGGATATGTCATGGATGAAAACGAGTTCCAGTTTCTCTCCAAATGAAAATGTGCCTACTATCGCTTTGGAGGCTAAACCTGGACATCTGTAGGGAGAACAGCCCTCCATTGATCAGTGGACATGTTGACGTGCCCACTTCAAACGTTCTCTCCTATGCAGGGACGCCTTAAGGCATGAGCCAGCTGGGCCCTGGTCCTGGGCCTTGGTTCGTTCTCGGCTGTATCTTAATAAGATCATGATCCGGATGATTTTAATTGTCAAATGTAATTCCCGTATATATTCTCCAAAAAACAAGGAATTTCAATCTGCATCTCAATTGGCAAAAGTGGTAAGACTATTATTATGTTATGACTGTTGTCCATGTCTAAGCCTAGGCCTAATACCAAAAAAAATCATTCAACTACTCTAGTCGAAATGCCGATTGCTGCCTTAGCTTTTGAGGTGAGTCGTGCACATTTATTTGTTTCAAATTACTGTTTGAACAAGTACTGTCTACTCTTAAAGATCTCAGGTAGGGCCTACTTTTGTATAGGGACCCAGGACTTCAAAGAGTCTTAATCTATCCTTAAGAGTCCCTGTGGCTATGGCGTGGCGTGAGGGGGATGCTAGTCACCTCACATAGAGATAACGTTCGGAAGCCTTCGACGCAGGATTGACCTTAATACCAAACTTCCGGTTGATTGATTGATTGATTGAATATTAAAGTCGCACTGTTCAGCTACACGAGGACTTTTGGCGACGGACCACGTAATTTTGAACCATGGTCAAGTGACGTGGACGTTACCTGAGCTGGTACCCCCTCTCCTAACTACCACACCAATGGGAGGACGTTTCAGCTCTCGACAGATTTAACGTGCATCGCTGCCCTACACTGCGGGTCTTTAGTGGTACTGGGCTCAAACTCGTGACAAGGCAAGCCACGGTCCAATACCTATACCACTCGGCTACCGCGGCCAGCAACCTTCCGGAACTTGCACCAAAGGAGGATCTGAGTTCAGCCATAGATGCGGCTCTATTCCTTCGTGCGCATTATGACAAATATCGGTCATCGGCCCTCGTGGGAGTGCGTGATTGTGCTTGCCTGAATCTCCAGAATGCCGAATCCGTGGTTAGAAATTGTTGCTGAAGTCTACGAATCTCAGACGGACTCACATTCAGACCTTTAGCCACTTCTATCTGACTTTGTCCTGTCTCTAGTCTCCCAATATCTCGCCATCTCAGTTCTTCGCTCAAAAGATGCATGGAGGTCATTGTCACAATTTTGCTATTCTAGATCTCTAACCTCCTCAGGACGGGGCGATTTTTTTTTAGACGCTCGCTAGGGACGGGGTGAATGCGTAAGGACTTGTATTTCAGGACGGGGTGTTTTCGTCGCTACGCCTAACTTAAGAAAAAAAAGCATAAATAATAAAATTTCTGTCCTAACGTCGTAATATTTGGTACCCCTTTAGATTATTACACGTTGTCCTTTACATTAAAACTAGAATGTAATAATGTTTGTCCTTTAACTTACATGAAATTATATTAAAAAAATATGACTTAACTTGGGAAATAAATTTCGTAAGTACTATTCAATTTTTTCAAAATTTTCACTGACAAAACACATTAATATACTTTCAAATTAATAAAAAAAAAATTACGAGAAAGATTATTTACAAAAATAAATAAAAAATTAAAAATGAAGATTGAGTGTGGAAAATCTCGAAGCATGGAGAAACGCAAAGTCCTACATTGTATGATTTGCAAGCATAAAATGTTTGTTACTGTTGTTGTTTTTTATATATACACACGGTTTGTGACCATGAACTTTGGCTTTTTTCACTCTTTTTGTTTATACTAAGGTTAGGAAAATACCTTCAAAACAATCAAATAATAACCTGAAGTCAAGGTTTTTGAAATAAGAAAAGTACGCGAAATATATCCGAAAGCAACAAAAACTGTTACAGAATTGACGCTAAAACCCTAAAACACTCCACACTGTTAAGAAAAAGAAAATAAAAAAGCATTGGGAGAGTTATTAGAAACGCGAATGTTTTATATCAAGTGGATATTTTACGAACTGTTTGCTTACATTTCGACTATCCCCTTTCCCTCCACAGCTGATGAGCAAAATACCAAATCCAGGAAGAATATAAGCAAACTGAAGTTCAGGCTACTCTAGTTATGTTTAGTTTCAATATAATGGACATAGGGTGCCATCTAGTGGTCATTAAAAAACTTTCCAGCTGAAAAGTCATATTTGCATCACCCGGCCTACCATAGCACCTTTGTAAAATGCAAATTTCCACTGCACGTCGCGAAAGCGCTAATCTCAGACACTCAGCGACAATTACGGCATTTCTCTAAAATATCCATTTTTATGCCCCTCGCAAATGACTTTTTCCGACTGCATCGCCTCTGTTTTGCATAATGTTATAGCGTTCAGCCCCTTTTACTTACCAAAATATTCAAATTAAGTTGAGATTGGCTTGTTATATATTGGGCGAATTATCTCTATTTTTGTGATGTTTCCTTAATTTATAATAACCAATGTAGGCCGAAGTAGCCTAGGAGTCAAGATAACGGACTCGTGACCAGCATGTCATGGGTTCAAGCTGAGGTCCTCCAGTTGATGTGGTAGTTAGTACAGGGGATTCCAGCTTAGGTATTGCCCTCGTCGTGTGACCATTGCTCAAAATTACGTGGTTCATTGCCAAAAGCCCTCGAGTAAGCTGAACAGTGTGACGTTAATATTTACTCATTTATATCCAGTGCATGGTTACCAAACGCTTTACCTTTTTAAAACTAATACTATCGCTTAAAAATAACTTTAATAATGATATATTTGTCATATTTTAAATCATTTATTATATGTAATCTCACATAAATAAAT